>JAACJT020000110.1:20986440-21015761 GCA_009936485.2 Gymnarchus niloticus | reverse complement strand
TTTGAGTAGTGGTGCCTGATCGTGTTTTCCCATGGCCTGTTTGAGTAGTGGTGCCTGACTGTGTTTCCCCATGGCCTTTATGAGTAGCAGTGCCTGATTGTGTATCTCCATCGCCTTTATGAGTAGTGGCGCCTGACTGTGTTTCAGCATTGCCTTTATGAGTAGCGGTGCCTGATTGTGTATCTCCATGGCGTTTATAAGTAGCGGTCCTGACTGTGTTTCCCCATGGCTTGTATGAGTAGTGGTGCCTGACTGTGTTTCCCCATGGCCTTTTTGAGTAGTGGTGCCCGACTGTATTTTAGCATTGCCTGTATGAGTAGTGGTGCCTGACTGTGTTTACCCATGGCCTGTATGAATAACAATGCCTGACTGCCAAAGTTCTCCTGGTCTGTATGGCTGGCAGTGACTAACTAAATGTTTGGCTTGTATGAGTATTAATTTATAACTGTGTTTTATTCTGGTATGTGTTTGAGTCTTTCCCCTTGTCCTTTTTGAGTCTCTGACTGTTTCCCACTGGCCCGTATAAGTCTCTGTGTTTGGCTGAGTGTTTCCCCTGGTCTGTAGACTGTATGAATCTCTGTGTTTGACTGAGTGTTTCCCCCATCCTGTATGAGTCTCTGTGCTCAACTATTTTCCTCTGGCCTATATAAGTCTCTGTGTTTGACTGAGTGTTCCCCCCTGTCCTGTTTGAGTCTCTGTGTTTTACTGAATGTTTCCCCCTGTTGAGTATGAGTCTGTATGTTTGACAGAGTGTTTTCCCCTGTCCTGTATGTATCTCTGTGTTTGACTGAGTGTTTCCCCTTGTGCAGTATGAGTCTCTGTGTTTGACTGTTTCCCCCGGTCTATATGAGTCTCTGTTTGACTGTTTGCTTTCCCCTAATCAGTGTCTGGTTTCAGTTAGACTATGGGTTAAACAGAATTGAAAAACCTTTGAGCAAAGGTTTGATTCCAGAGACCCTGAAGGCATCCACTGCTGCTTGAACAGGAATACTTACTTAATATTTTCTTTTGCCGTTGTATACATGTCCTTTGGAAAAAAAAACTCAACTGCTTCTTTATATAAACAGAGCAGTTTTCGGAATATTCCTTTGCTGCCTTCTGATGCCACAATTGAACATAAAGTAATACCTGTGGTCACTTTTCTCCTTCTTCCACACCTGTACATATCACCATATACAGAAATAATAACATGTAAATACAGATGGTGATCAAGGCAAGTTTTCCATGAATATTAAAATTGATCTGCTTATACAGAAATACAGTCCTGTTAGCTCTACCTGTTTGTTGTTAGAGTTTATGATAAGTTTGTTTATTCTGAGTTTTGCCTCATTTGAGAACATCCATATGGACTAGTGGTGAACAGCATTCTGGGAAAACCTCCATGCTGGAGACAGGTCTTTCGCAGGTCCCTCGGGGGACAGCCTCACCAAAGGGTGCACACTCAAGCCCTGGAGTGACACCGTGCACTGGAGGGCCTAACTAGGAGGCCAGTCCCCAGGCATTAAACATTTATATTTAATTAAGGCCTCCTCCCCCCAACGCACGCCTGTCGTCGGTTGGAGATGTCCCCCGTGCTTCATCAGAGGCTCCCATGCCAGCAGTCAGAAGTGTTAAAACTCTACATTCACACGTCTGATTCACTGGCTTAACCACATTGTGGAAGGAGTGGGGGGGTGGCTTTGGTGCAAATCTGTTTGTGTTCCCAGTCCAACAAAATACAAAAACACAACAATGTAAGAGGACCCTTATTGCAGTTTGTGAGTCAGGTTTTCCACTGTGATAAAAGCTCACCCTCGCCCAACCCCAGCCCCACCCTACGCCCCCACCTCCTCGCCATGGCGTGCTGCACCAAGGGCTTGTGGGAAGCGTGGCTGCGGGGGGCTCAGACTTTGCGGTTAGTCGACAGGAGCAGCGGAGCTGCCTGCTTTCATCTCCCAGTTCCCCCCACCCCCCACGCCCCATGGTTCTGCTCCACACGCACCCTGCAGATGCACAACTACCACATCGCACTGGAGGCAAATGAGACCTGAGTCACAAAAGAGATAGTCAGACCTGATTGCTGGTTTTAGACCTAGATTTGATCATAATGATATTTCATTGTAATACCTTATTAACTGTTTGTGGACCAGAGCAATTAGGCAATGCATCTGATATCACTGATAATAAACAATCAAACCACAAAAAATCAAGCACAATCAAACATGAAATCGAGACAATAATCATAGTAGAGATCACTTATGGACTATGCTTGCATTATTCAATGCTTTCTTCATTGTATGGTTTTCATTTATTTGCTTTTCTACAAGGGGAATTGAAATGTTACCCTCACATTCGGTCATTTCCAAGAAGACAACTAGAACTGGTGGTTCATCAGCAATACCCAACCTGGGATTTGAGTGGATGACTGGTGCGTTAACCACAGTGCCACCTGCTGAATGAACAAACAAGGCCTGCACTGGCATACTTAGATGTATTGTCATTTTGAGTTCAGTCCGAATAAAGCTTTTCTGTTTTCTGTCTGATCACGGAGCACCTATTCCTGATGCTCACATAGTTCGTAGGGGACATGGTGACAATTTCAAAGGTGACATCATCAGCATTCATTCTGGGAAGGGGGAGGTGATCTCGCACTCTATGAGCAGGAAGCAAGAACACAGAAACGTAAGTTGTGAATGCATGAAGCGGGAGGACCCTTAACAGTTGGTGCGGACACAAGACACAAGAAAATCAGACTCCTGAAGTTCCCCACCCAAGTGAACAGATGAAGCACAGATAGGGGGCATTTAAATTCTTCAATAACACAATCAAATAATATCTGTATTATTATTATCATTATTATGCAGATCTTCATTGGATAAGCAGTCTTGGGGAAATTTTATTACTATTGTTATTGACAAAATTTGAATTATTTTATATGAATTGACATATATGTTTAAGAATTTCAGTTTATTGATAATTACCATTCCACTTCTTGAGGTTACCAAAAAAATCAACATTAATATTTGAAGGGAGCAATTTTTTGAAGGAAAACATGTCAAGTGTTGTGTCATTTATGAATCTGGTTTGTTTTAGTCAAGTGAAAATAAACAGGGCTATTGTTATTATTTTGGGACTATGAAAAAGACTGCAAATTCAGAGGAAGCTTATTCAAAATTCTGTGTTTATTGTCTAATAATCTGCGTGGGCTTCTTACGTACTCTAAATGAAGTCCCTTATCCCCTGCCTGCAATTAGAACAGGATGTCTTTGAGTCTGCCGTTATCTGAAACCGATGGGCCTGCGCCGTTGGCTTTGAATGGAAGCGCGATGATCGCCTAATATACGAGCTCAGTCAGTGTCGACTGCTGCGATCCTTAAATGGGGTCTAACGACCGTCAAAGGCTGTTGCCCTGTTTTGCAACCATGTAAAAATGTTTCACCTTAAAGATCCTTCTGTCATTTAAATGACCAGGTAGTCTACCTATATACATGACAAAATGTGAAATGAAAGAAAACAACACACGTAAAAAATTCAATAAATACAAATCAATGAATGTATTATTTAATTACCTTTTTATCATTTAAAAACACTCAATCAATTTTAGCCCATTTTGCAAGGTGCTGGGTTGTGCATGTCATGCAGGTAAGAGAGATAAATCTAGTGCATAGTGATGTGTATCGATGTGTGTTTTCTGTGTCAGTCGCTGACTACAGGAGCAGGCTCAGAAGCGCGGTGTTTCACATAACCCACATTTTCCTGCGATCCGTAGCCAACGAGTACTCTAGGAAAGCGGCTCTTCCCCAACGTGGGCAGGGGTTAACCTTCATGTTCGCCAAGTCACTGACCTCGGACTTTGGGCTGATGTACTGATTTCCGTTTATTTATTTTTTTTTTATGAAACAATATGAACTCGCATTGGGAAAAGCGTATCGCTAGACCCACTGAGCGTCACTGTCAAAAGAAGGTGTTATGAAGTTTTTCCTGTATTATTATTACGACTATAACACTGCTCACAAGACGCATGGAGGTAAAGATCCTATGTAACGGACCCCTACGAGGACAGACACGTGAGCCCGCCGCAGTTGCTTCGGTTCCCAGCATCCCTCCCGCCAGGGGTCTCGAGTCCAGGGATCCACTAATGAGACGGAGTTATTAATCCTTGCGGTGGGGGTACGTGAACTCAGCCGTCAGCGAAGGCTGCTGCAGCCGGCTTGGCCCGTAAAACCTGGAATGCTTCCCTTTCATGTGCTCTGCTGATTATCCGCTCTGACAACAATATGGTAAGACTTCCCTTCCCCTGTAGTGCGGACCCTGGCCTACGGCCACGGGAGGTCATGCTGAACACACTGAGATTTTTATAGGTGGTCAAGGAGCACGCTGGCAGGTCAGCGACGACGCTCTTTTACGGGGGGAGACATCCACTTTGGCCTCGTTGACACTTACTTCTACGCGTAGGCGCTATATAAGTCACATTTAATTTGTGTACTTTAGTCACCGCAGGACCCTTGTGATGACTGATGGAAATTAGACAAAAACGACTAAGCAAAACGCTTTAGAAAGACCCCCAAGCAGTTACAATCACCTTATTAAATTACTAAAGAAGCGGGGCGATTAAAGTGATTTTAATGTTTCACATTATGACATTTTGTTATGGACGTCTGCCTTTGCTAGAGATAGAAATTCACAGTTCCTTGGATTGTTTTATAATTACTAAATAATTGACTCTAACTTGCTGCTGCTGTAAAGGTTTTTATAAAAATAAATTATCTATAGGTGTATGTTAACTGAATATATTTTACGATTATAAAAAAGAATCGCAGACACAGAGCTATCATGTGACGCCCCCCGAAAAAGACGCCTTTGTTGAGACAAAGCTTAATGCCGTTCCTTTTTTTTTTTGCAGTTTTTCTCTTTGACCTTCGTGTCCCCGGCTGCCGTCATTCCTCTATGGTGGTGCTGTTTTACTGGCTTAGCAGCTCACTTCTTCACGTACACTGAAATTTTACTGTCACATCGTGCCCACGCGTGGAACTGTGACGTGACAGGTCAAGGGCTGCCAGGTCTGGTCACAGACCTCGAAGTGATTGCTTCTTATTGGTCACGATTTATGTAAACGTGACTGATGTTTACTATTATTATTATTATTATTATTATTATTGCCCGAAGTGGTAATATTTCTGTGGAAGTTTGCAAAATAATCAATACATTAACTTAAACCTGGTTTCTGTATAACAAGCCTGTTAAAATGGACTTTATATATCTGCTATTTATTTTATGTCCAGTAGAAAATTTGACAGTTTGTTCCCCTGTCGTTTGTTTGATGCTCGATTTATCATTAGAGTGAAGAAGCTGAAGAGGAAATAATCATATATACATATATCCTAATACATTATATTAAGCAGCACTGGCATAAAGACATTTACTAAAGGTGTGTGTGTATGTAAATAATAAAATAATAAATAGGCATATTTATAATCCCACAGGGTCAGGATAGTCAGAGGCAGAGTAGCGTAATGTGTCAATTAGCAACTAATTAACACCTGAAACACCAGGTGAGGCTACTTCCTATACTTATTTACATAAAGAACATCAGGAAAATCACCGATGTAGTTCAAAAAACAGCCGACTCTACAAGGAGCATACTTTTCAGGTTTCACAGTCACTGTTTTTGCTTTGGAACGAGGAAGAACAACATGTGATGGGCCAGTGAGTCACATTACCTGGAGCTCCTGGTGTGAATCTGTCACAGAGAGAAAGGTAGTCCTGAAACACATAGGTTACCAGCTGCTAACAGTGAGTTTGACCCCCTTCCCCCACCACTGCCATATTTCCTTACAGCAGCATTAAATGTTTTCCCAATTGCTGCAGAATGCATACACCCATACAAAGACTCCCATGGCCACTGACCCAGCTCTGAGCTTTCAGGAGAACAGCCATTTCTACCCATACCACCCAGGAGCACAGGAGACCAGCTTCATCACGGGAAGGTTCTCGACACTAAATTAACACCTCCACGCTCCACTTTGATAGCATGATGAGGGTGCCTAATGTCCTTTTTAAGTCCTGTCAGTGTTGTGATTAGGTCCTGCGAAAGGCATTTCCCCCCCTTATGCTTTGTGAATTGAGTATTGATTAGCTCCCTTTTATGATAAATGCCTTCTTCAGGACCCCAGGTACAAAGCCCTCCCATTAGTACATGTACTCTCAATACTCATTAGTAATTAAAAGCTTCCAGCCCCATGTTCCCAAAGTCTACACATAATGAGGCAACATTAAACAACATGTCATTATGCTTCTTTGCGATAGGAGGGAGCTTCTCCAATCGAACATCCACGTCTAGGATTGGGACCAGCACTACCAAAACACTACAGCAGTGAATGTACTCTGAGATCTTGCCATTACAGACTACATGAAATCATGTGGGACAGGTTTAAAGGCTTGAATAGGCCATATTTGCCCATTTTTGCCCAAACTTTCAGAGCATATAACTGAAGCTGATAAAAGGGCATCCTAAACTGGATGAAGCTTTCCATCAATTTCCTGTCAGACATGACAACCTCTGTCTGGTTCTTCCACAGTGCCACCTGGGAGGGGGACTGTGTCACTGCACAAAGGTGTATGCTTTTGGCCTGTTGCCCCTGTGATTTGAACTGGTTCTGTAATCAAAATATCGATTTTGAGTCTTTGTTTGATTTCATGTCGTTATCTTCTCAGCCTGGTGGCTGCCGTGCCATCTCTGTCCTCCCAATGTGGTGACGCTAAAATGTCAACCCTGCCCCGTACATTCGGGCGGAAATATTCATTTAGTATTTTTCAAAATATTAAGATAACCTTGCCCCAACAATGTTTCCATGAAGCATTTCAGAGATCTTTATCCATTTTCTTACATTTATTTCACTCACCCACGCCGGCGCACACGCACTCATACAAAACAAATGCGCACAAACGCGAGCAATCACTAAAACCTACCGTTTCACTATAGCTGATATAAGCGCTCCGAGATTTTATGGATATAGAAGTGAAAAAGAATATATACAAATTTCAAACAATTAAAGACGTAATGAAACAGAAACACATCAGTTTGTTGTAATACAAAACCCGAAATGTTTTAGATACACGTTTGAATATATTCATAGACATAAATACACCATTTAAAACAAAAACACACCAGGTTTAAGTAAAGCTATTTATATTAAACCAAAATTTAGATTTATTAAAAAAAAAATTATACGTGGTATAACTGGAAAGCTTTCAGTGTAGGCCTATATTAAAGACTCTGTACAAATCACTACAAAACACGGGATTGACGACATGAATATGTTTCAAATATGTTTTTGCAATTTCATAAAATGTAATCGTATATTAGCGCCAATTTGGGGTGATTCCCCCGCGGAAGGACACGGCGGGGTCTGTGCAGACGACGTCTGTGCGATGATGTACCGAAGAGTACTTAACGCTGACGCTTCTCAGGTTTAACTGAACGAGGCTTGAATTCTTGGGATGCTAGAAACGCGATTCCTGCGCGTACTGGTGTCAAGGAATAATGTATCGATATCTGGATTCTTTCGCTTAGATTTTGCTTGTATGTTTGTTTTAAGTCGGTGTTCTGTCATTTTTAAATGTATAGATTTCTTCAAATATTTTGTCGAACATTCATGCAATTTAATGACCGTTCTCAAACGTATCCGAGAAGCCTACCTTTTCAATAGTACAGCAGCATTCCCGTTCTGGGATTAAAATCAGAAAACTTCATATCAAGTCCCATGAATGTTTTACGACCTGTCGTTGGTAATAACAGATTCTCGGTCAACGGTAGGCTAATCATCCTCGTTTAGTTAAAACAAATAAATTAAGCATTAGGCATAATTATTGTGATATATGGGAAAGTTTCAGTCCATTGAAAACAGTTTTTAAAAATGAAATGCCTAATTAATTGTGGGTGTGAAAGGAGACGCGTAAGTGCAGCATTAACTTGTAAAACATATACGCAAGTACACGGTCGGGGACCTGAGAGAGGGACTACAATACACCGTGCTGCCACAAAGGGGCGCTGTGAAGTGACACAATACCCTGGACCGTGACCCTTTAAGAACAAGCAGTTTCTGTTTTCCTTCAAAGCGAAAAAAGATGTGGTGAACAAAGTATAAATTAGCGCAGTTCCTAATTCTTTATGCATAGCCCGCAACGCCCTGGTTGATTAGCCGTAATTGTGATTTTACAGTACGCTTAAGATATGGTCGCTTTTACAAGTGCAATATAACGGTCTTCTTAAATTGCATTTAAAGATATGGTAAATTAGACGAAGAAACAACACTGGTAAGTTTATTTTAGTTTGTGATAACTGCGTGCATGATTTAACGTATAACGTTGTTATGACGAGTATGGGATTTTAAACATTGGACTAAGTGAGGATCAGATTAATTATGAAAAATGTTGTCAAGTTGTTTGCTGAAAATCCAAGCGAAGCGGTTAAACGTTAGGGGCCAGATATCAGGTAGCACACTGCAGGTCGATGCCGACGCAGAACGGCTGCCTTCTAGTCAAATTCGGTGGTGGCTCGGTATCACCGGCGAGCAGCTGTCTTAATAACGCCGTGTCCCCTCGCCTAGCTGTCGATCCGCGCTACATCACAGGTTCCTTCAGACGGAAAAATAATTGGCCGTTTTCCCTGCTAGTGGGGAAGGACCGATCCGGTGGGATTTGAATCGGCAGCTCTCGTTCTGTGATCCCCAACTCACTGCTGATTATCCATACAGACTGTATTGAGTTATATGCTGTATCAACATTAAATTGCTTTTTCCGCGCGTGTGATTTCCTTCAGAAATATATTCAACGGCTTGTAATCGATCTGGGAAATTAATAACTTTTGAAATATGCGTCGATGTTTTATTTCGAATGTTTTCCACGTTAATATTGTTACAACATTTAGGGATTAACTCTCTTCCTGCCAATTTTACTTAAAACAATTTGGCAAAAAAAAATCTCGTTTGAAATGGCTGCAAGGCGATACAGGCGAGAAACTAATTTCAGTAGATACTCACTAACGAATATCACTAAAAATGTATGCTCGGGTAGGAGAAATGCTTAAAATACATGTCAGCACGTTTTGTTTTTTTTTTAGGTAAAACGACTAAACACCATGGGCGTCAAGTTTCCACTGAAACTTTTCACGCCTTTTCTGAAACACCCGCAATTCGTTTATTCTGTAAACAAAACTACAACTACTTGTCATTTCATTTATAAGAAGTGCCATAGAAAAAGGACAGATTATGCACAATAACTTTACGGCTTTTAATGTTCAAAACTGAATTGAATATGTAACGCGCCAGAATTATTACAATATTAGAAACATTACTGGAATTTAATTTTTAAAACGCTTTACGGGAGAATTGAGAGATTCTAAATGTTTTGACAACCACCCCCCTAATAATGCTGTCAGGACGATGAACAATTTGATGGGCAACGAAGTGCATGTTTGTTTCATTTATCCATATATTTGTATACCCCTGTTTACATAAAGTATTGAAATGGAGCGGCCGTTGAACGCGATCCATGATTAATTAGCGATCCACCGAGAGCGAGCTCGGCACATAGCGCACGTGTCAAGGAGAAAGACCCCGTAGCAGGCTGCTAATGAGAAATCAGTTATCTGTTAATGTGCTTGTGGACACGCCATTCAAGTTAAAGTATTGTCCAAACACGAGGCGTCTGGCTTCAATACACAACTTCTTTTTATGCGCACGGTCGGGAAGATGCGGCGAAATTCCCACGTCTTCGATTTTAACCAAGCAGTCAGTGGCGACTGTAGTCGCGCGACTTTGACTTGTGAGTTCGTCGTAAAATATTTTAAAGGCTTTGTGCACCTGGTCATTTGTAAATGGTTACCTTCTTGGAGTACCCATATAAATATACTCAAAGTATCCGTTGCCGTCTTATAAAAAGCAAAGGCATGAAGTAACTTCTGCCTCAAGTGTGAGTTCTTTATCGTTCGTCGTTCGCGGCGGCGGCGGCAGCAGCAGCCACGTTTTCTGGACGCGTAGCGAAACGTTTACAATTAAACCACGTCTACCAGTGCTTCCTTGAAGGCTCCGTGGCCGCGTGTGTTAATTAGCGTGTGTCTAATTAAATTAATGTCTGCTCGTCCGGCCAATGGGCACGGGGAAGAACGGGGGGGAATGTATGCCATGGATATGCCGAAGCCCCTCCCATGACGCTCGATCATATGTAGGAGCCCCGAAAGGCTTTTTTAATCATAGGCACTGTCACGTTGGTGGGAGTCGTGGAAAAAAAAAAAAATAAATAAAAAAGAGAGACTGGGAGGTGTGGCTGCCTAGGGCAACCACGGGTAGCAGCGGGGAACGGGGACCAGTGTCGCATCTGAAGGCAGCCCTCGCCTCGCTTGTAGGTTTTCTGCTGTGCCCTCCTTTACGGTCCCTCTGTCGCTTTTCAAGGATGCAGTTGGGAGAGGGGATTTTGCCCGGCGCAGCAGTCAACTTGCCCAAGACTTTTTACAACCTCTCGTCGACGGACGCCAATAGCAGCCCTGGATCCTCGCAGCTAGAATTTCAGGACGTGGATCGGACGGAATCCGAACCAGGCAGCGGGCCCAAAAAGTACTTGAGCGCCGGGGGAAGCACTATGCTGGGCGAGGGAGAGAGCGAGACCTTCTCCGGAACTAAGACGGCTTCTGATGGAAGAAAAAGTTCTCCGGGAGTCGGCGAAGACGACCTTTCGAGTGGGGGTCGCTACAATATAGAAGGACTCGGTTCCGATAGGTATTTCATTTCTTCGTCTTCGCAGCAGGCGACCGATGTGGCGAATCCTTGTTCCCTGTTCCCGTATGCAAGCCAGCCTGGGACTGTTTACCCCGGTTCCAATGGATCCAGGTATTCGGCCTCGCTTCACTATGGATCTGTCCTGCCACCGACGGGGTTTTCCTCTGCTGTTTGCGCCAGCCGTAGTCAGTTTGGCTCCGGGTACCAATTTGGACAAGGTCCTGGGTGTCTGTACCCGTCTTACGCAGGCACGGGGTCGGGTATTGGTTCGGTACCAATCACTGGGACTGGAGCCCGGGCGCAGGTTTACCTTTGCAATCGGCCGCTGTGGCTGAAGTTCCATCGGCATCAGACAGAGATGATCATCACCAAGCAGGGCAGGTATGCTGGTGAACGGCGCTTTGCTGTCTCTTAACACTGCGTATCCTAACCGTGCCTTTTAGTTTCCTCTCGCGCTCTCTCTCATTAATTCGTAATTAAATCGGATTGTATTTTTGCAAGCCGAATGTGCAGTTTAAAATGCTTAATGTTGTACCCCAAACAAAAAATGTTTTAAATACTCAACTGTCTCGTTAAATTCAGGAAATAAGCGCGGCGACCTCAGTTTTTAAACCGCTTGTTTAAGTTGTGCCGAATTACTGGAGCCACGACAAAATACTTTTCGCCCAATATTTAAAGTGGGCGACTTTATTTGCGATTGTTTGTAATTCGGAGTATTAATTGGATTTTCTTTCGACAGGCGAATGTTCCCGTTTCTGAGTTTTAATATCACTGGACTAAACCTTACGGCCCATTACAACGTCTTTGTCGAGGTCGTCTTGGCCGATCCGAACCACTGGCGATTCCAGGGAGGCAAATGGGTAACATGTGGAAAGGCCGACAATAATATGCAAGGTATCATTTAGTTGAAGTATTCCTATTAACCGAACGTGGTCGGCGTATTTAACGTTGACCGAATTTTATTGTCATGTTGTGACGCTGTTCAAATTTAACACTTGTAAAAATGGTGTTTTGATAAACTAATATTGTACATTTGGGATTGAACTTTGCGTATAAAATGTATATCGGATTTTTTATTTTTTTTAAAGGTAACAAGATGTATGTCCATCCCGAGTCTCCAAATACAGGGGCTCACTGGATGAGGCAGGAGATCTCCTTCGGCAAACTGAAACTGACTAACAACAAAGGCGCCAACAACAGCACTCAAGTGAGAATGGCCTTCGACACACACTTCTGCTTAATTCTGAATATAGTCTGCAAGTTCACAGATGCCTTTTTTCTTTACTGCAATTAGGTTGTAGTGAGACTAGTGACTCATCTGGACTAATTTTAAATATGTCATCCTGCAAATTTAAGTTTTCAGTTTGTGAATTATTATTTTTTTCCCTTTAGCTGTAGTTAGGGAGTCATTTAAGAGCTGAAATGCCTTCCTTCCCTCTATTGTGGTGCGTTGAAAGTGTATACTTCATGTACTGTGATTGACTGATGGATTCTTCCCCTTTTCTATAACCTTCCCAGATGATTGTCCTTCAGTCTCTGCACAAATACCAGCCTAGACTGCATATTGTGGAGGTCACAGAAGATGGTGTGGAGGACATGAGCAGCGAATCCAAGACCCAGACTTTCACTTTCCCTGAAAACCAGTTCATTGCTGTTACAGCCTACCAGAACACTGATGTATGCACGCTACAATAATTTATTTGTGGTTTGCTTCAGCTTTATATTGAAGTTTTTATTTCAGGTACTTACCAGAATCATTTTTTCTTGTAGATCACACAGCTGAAAATTGATCACAACCCATTTGCCAAGGGCTTCAGAGACAACTATGATTCGTAAGTATTGGGCCCCGCATTTGTGGTGCAATTTGATTTTGAAATGTCCTGGTGTGGCCCTTGGTGTTCTATGGTGTTGTGAACGAAACTCCTCCATTACAGAATGTACACGGCCCCAGAGAGCGACCGTCTGACCCCATCACCCACTGACTCCCCACGGTCCCACCAGATTGTCCCAGGGGCCCGTTATGCTGTCCAGCCCTTCTTTCAGGACCAGTTTGTGAACAACCTCCAGCAGACCCGCTTCTATAATGGTGAGCGGGCCGTTCCGCAGACCAATGGGCTCCTGTCACCACAGGCCGAGGATGGGGTGTCGGCGCCAACTCAGCGCTGGTTTGTAGGCCCTGTGCAGCAACCAGGTTCTGGCAAGCTGGACCTGGGTGCCTACGAGGGAGACTACACCACTGGGGGCCTGCTGCCATACGGCATAAAGCCCCTCCCACTGCAAACACCCCACAGCCTTGGATACTACCCTGACTCAGCGTTCACTTCCATGGCCACCAGCTGGGGCTCCCGGGGTCCATACCAGCGGAAGGTTGCCACAGGCCTTCCCTGGTCCCCGCGACCAAGTCCACCGGGCTACTCTGAGGACCACCTCTCTGGCAAGGATAAACCCCGGGAGGAGGATGGGGCTGTGGCCCCTGGCCCTACCCCCACCTGGATCGACACACCCCCATCCCTGAAATCTCTGGACTCCTCTGACTCTGGCATTTACCCCATGGTCTGTAAGAGGCGCCGGGTTTCCCCGGGCCACTCGAGCACGGAGAACTCTCCCACAATTAAATGTGAGGACTTGACCACTGATGAGTATAGCAAGGAGACCCCTAAAAATATGGGTTATTATGCCTTTTACCCAAGCCCTTAATTTTGTTTCATTTTATTGTTTGTCAAATCTTTCCCTGGACCACTTCAGCCCTGACCTTCCATTTTGAGCAGCGTACTACTGTGTAACTTAAGGTGCCAACACGTAAATCACGCTAGTCGTGCAAATATTTGACCCTCGGTGTTATTACCCCCACTTTATTTTGATAAGCATGCCCCATCCCATATTTTATACAAATGTGATCTATTTATTGACGGCTCTTTCCTGTACAGTATTTGTGCAATGTACAATGTGAGGTATCTTGTACAAAATGTCTACATGGCAGTGTTACAAAAATCGATAATAAACAGCTCGCGTGCTTTTCAGAGGTTTCGTGGTCATGGAGCCAGAGTATAAGTCAGCAGCGTGCTGGGACACTAGAGTATTTTCACTTTGTCCGTATCTAAAAGGTAGCAGATAATATTGGTGGACGCAACGAAGCTGTGCTGGAAGTTGAGGGGTATGCGTTTGTATGCTCAGTAATCAGCAGGTTTGAAATCTTTAATTTTGTCATCAGGTTCGCTGTGCTCGACTTTTTTTTTTTTTTTTTTTTAATAAAAGGGTTCCGTTTTACCTAATTGCTTAATCTGGTGTGTTTCTAAGGTGCCGCGTGTGAATACGAGGGGGCAAATGGCCGTTTTATCGCGGTTGTTGCCTTTTATTAGAGGTTTCATTTTTAAATCGTATGCTTTCCTTAACCCAAGAAATGAAAGCTGGAATTGAGTGCATTTCTTTCAGGAGACAACTCCGAACGGAAATGTCTCCCGTCCTTCACATTTAAAACTTCTCTGCCACTTAAGACGTTTAAAATGAACAATGTTTTGCAGCGCTTGCAACAGCATGTGGTTTGCACATTTCTTACGTGGAATTAATTTCTAAAACAAGCTGTGACCATAGCACACGTTAGAATGAGTGTGAAATGCCTCTGACGGCTTTGAAAGTTGACTCTAGACCGAATCGACGATTAATATGCGGGTTTTACACCTTTCCATCCTTGCGTGTTGAAATATATTTTAGCCGTCACCGAAACGCCGTTAGCTCTTACCGAATACCAATCTCTTAAAACGAAGTAGGCGTCCTGCGATACGGAACTAGGCACGGTCAATATGCCCGCGATTTGTAGAGTACATTCGTAGCAAAGTATACGTGCTCACCAGGTTTTATAGGCTATAGTTGTCAACTTCTTTAACGTGTTTAAAATAAACGGCAAACTTCACCGCCAAGGTGATTGTTCGATATAGAAGCTGGCAATGAGTATTTTGGAATAAGAACTGGTACTGTAGTGGGTATCGAACGCTGAGCTGGCATTTCGTACGACTTGTGTCGGCTGTGAAATGCTGGTTTCGCTGGGGGCGAGCAGTCGCATAGCGGTTCAATGACATGTCGTTTCTTTGACGAGGAACTCGCATGTTTGGTCTTGCTCTCTGGCAAGTTCTGCTAATTGTTCCAAAGCACTTCTTCCTGCGACGTGGTAAATCGTTGGTGATTATGCCTTTTAAAAATGTTCACCGCCACAACACAATCTTGTATTAAATCTTTGCTGCAAACCGTAGCGTTGCAGCCGGCCTAAAGCAAATCGTGCAGCCCTGTTTTATGGGTAGGTGCTTTTTTTATTATTGCGCCTAAATCATGTTGTAGACTTTTTTTTTTTTTACAACTGTAGTTGGAGATGTGTGTGAGGTGTTGGATTTTTGCAAACAAAATGCGAGTAATAAATTACCCTTAAAATTACGCACGACATAACACGTGTATAAAGCAAGCCTAGTGTATGAAGATTCTGAAATCAATATAAGTTGTCAGGTTTCTGTTTATTTTTAAATTCACCTAGTTTAACAATTAGCCCGTATTCTGTCAAAGTCTTGAACTTCTCTTGCTGTAAGTTAAGCAAATTGCTTTGGCTTTAGGAGAAAAGTTAAATATTAGACCAGTTTGAAATTAATATTTTATTCCTCCAGTGTTAAATGCTTAATCACTTTTGAGCACACGTTTGTGTGTGTGTGTGTGTGTGTGTGTGTGTGTGTGTGTGTGTACGCTTGCACACTCATACCTACTCACCACCTCAGAGATTTCTTTCACCCACAGGTTCAAAAGGAAAATACTTCTGAAATTATAAAAACGAGAGAGGAGAAAAACCCTGCAAGGCGAAATCGGATCACCTACGTTTTCTTCAAATTTACTCTCTTACAAGAAATCATAAGATCTAACATTCTTGCCTTTTGGATTATCGCAAATTAACTTATCGGGCGCTATGTTGTGAAAAAAAAAAACGTGGAAGCTTTTGATTTTCAGATGACTTGTACCAATTCGTAACATACTAAGTAGCGAAAAACCGAATCAGTCAAGCAGGAAGGACGCTCAACTCAAAGCAGTCTGCAGTTAATTTTTAAAATTATATATTTTTTCGGACCTCACGAACGAGACGGGTAGTCGCCATCAAAATATGGAAAATGCGAAAAGACGCGGAACGTCACTTTTTAAATATCGCTATAATTGCTACATTCATTTTTTATTTCAGTGTGTTTAGGAAATATCTTATAAACCATTCCTCCAACATATTTTGAAAACGTACGTAACTATTCGTATGTTTAAGGAAAATATTTCAGCTATGAAAAAAATGGGAAAATATTCTATGCAGGCGTATTTAAATTAACTGTGGATAACTCGCTTTGAATCGAATACATTTTAACGCCACTTAATTTGAGGTGATTATTATTATTATTATTATTATTATTATTATTATAAGGAATAGTTAATAAGCCGGCCACCCAATCTCCTAGAAGACAGCTCAGACCTAACGCCACTAACAGAAACATAAAATGCGGCATTGATATTTACACAATTGCTTCGTCGTATACGGTTTAATACAACTGGATAAGTTTAACATACGTGACTCATTCGCCATGCATTTTTTTTTTGCTAAGAACTACACTACAAAATCGTTGTGCCGGAGTCTGAATCGTTCAAAATATGATAATACCTTTTGATTTATTTTTCTCAACCGATTTGGGGTAATTCTGATGTACACCAACGAAGAAAATAAAATTTAGTGTTGCGCTTAATTACTCTGTGACGATTATATCATTTTCACGGACCATCGCAACTGAACAAGAGCAACTGCTAATTATTTTATCTGAAGCCATTTATAAAGCATACAGAGCAGTTTATATGAAACAGTTTACGTTGATGGCTTTCCTGAAGAATCCAACGACTGTTTTAGAAGTAGCATATCCTTCTAGAGACGATTGCATTCAGACATAGCAGCGAAACAGGTTTTAACTGAAGTTTCTGAAGGCGGTATAAAACAATTGAGTAAGTGAATGAGATCCAGATTAAGTAGATCCGGTCTGTTCTTAAGCATATTGATCAGCTTCTGTTGCATGTGACACACCTATTGTCAATGGCGGTCCGGGCACATTTGGTGCCCAACGCGAGATCCTGCCTGGGCGCCCCCGCCACCCTGAGCGCCCTGCCGAGGTGGGGGGGATGGCACCCTAGGCAATTGCCTACATTACCTATGCCAGAAACCGCCACTGCCTATGGTAGGTTACATCAAACACGACACCATATTTCTTGGTGATTTTAATGGCGTCACAGCAGAGAGGCAAACACCACATCAGTCGGCGGACACAGTGGTATAAAATTATTGTGCATGACGTCATCCTTCGTGTTTATGTCTGTGGCGTATATGAGCATTGAAGACGTTGAATACAGTCATCAGGGACCTCGTGAAGGCTGGTTTTGTTGCTTGTAGCTAACACCACAAGACATCACCACATACGACATATTTCATATCACAAAATTTGAAATTACAGGTAAAGCTTCTTCTGGCCAGTTCTTCCGGCTGATACCTGTTGCGTTATCACATCTTTGGCTCTGTTGAGTCCTCAGAAGCCAGACCCTCCCGGCTATGTCACAGTTAGCTTTCTGAACTAATGGAGACAGTCTCCAGGTAAGAAAAGTGAATAAATTCCTTGCCGATATGCCAAGCTGCCCAGGATGGTGTGTATGTTAGTATCCCTGGTGTGATGTTCTCACATTTCAAAAGGGGAGCTGGGCTATTATTTCCTTGTTTACCCATGCGATGGCCGATGCGGTATGGTAATCTGTTACGTTTTTCTGCCATTTTTGGGTGTGGGTTGTCAGAGCCTCTTAAGCCACTCTCATAACTGGGTTGTTATGCTTGTGTTGCACAGTCCGCACCACATGGAGGAGAGGAACTTCTGCTGACTATTATTATTATTATTATTATTATTTGATTAAATTCATCTAGCAGATTCTTTTGTCCAAAGCAACATACAATGAGGCAGAAACAACGATACAACACAAGCATACAGCAGTTTAAAGAGCTGTCCAATAAGGGACCAGCAACCAAATACAGGTTAACACTGGGTTAAGAGCATTATAGGGTGTGTGCTATTAGAAGGTAACCCTAGCCAAATGTGAAGTCTTAATAGGTCAGCATAATACCAATAAAGACATTGTCTATTATTATTATTATTATTAGCAATAGTAGTATGTCTGCATTCAATGTGTACCTCAGCTTTGTGATGCTTGGGATAGGCCCCATGCACCCCCTTGACCTCAAGCAGCACAAGCGGTTGGATGGATGGATTAATTGACTATTTATTTATTTATTTATTTATTTATTCAGATTGCCGGAGCATATTTTATTAGGCAATTGCTATTGGTAATTGTAATATTTATTGGGAGCGATTATAAATACCCACTTATTAGACTGCCACTCTGCAGAGATGTCCAGCACAGAATTTTCTAGAAGCCCAAAAGGCTCTTGC
Source organism: Gymnarchus niloticus (assembly GCA_009936485.2). Taxonomy (NCBI): domain Eukaryota; kingdom Metazoa; phylum Chordata; class Actinopteri; order Osteoglossiformes; family Gymnarchidae; genus Gymnarchus; species Gymnarchus niloticus. The sequence goes on along the minus strand of JAACJT020000110.1, from coordinate 20,997,520 downwards.
AATAGATGACAAAGACCAAGGAATAGGATCAAAGATGTTGAGCAGTTAATGGGGGCTTTAATGAAAGTTAAATACTGACATACTACCCTTGGTACCCTTGGTTTCAATTGTTTATTTAAAGGTTTATTTTAACATGAGCCAAAAAGAAGAATCCCTGAGACCATGTAGCACATGACAGCTTTGCCTGTTAACACTTCCGTCTTTAAGACCTCTTTCCCTCTGCACTGTTATCATAATTTTTCTCCTGTTTGAATTAATTTAAATAGCTCAGCACCTTCGCCTTCTTATTTTAGTTAAGTATGCTGTCACGCTCCTTGACTGAAACGTAAGTGTCTGACTAACGCCAATTAACACCTTCAAATGGGGTTCTGATGCTCCGACTGGCGTCAGACGGCCTGACTTGTGCATAAATGTATCTAATTAATCCTCCTAGGAACACTGCCAGAATAGGAATATTGTATTATAGGAAGGTTAGGGTTAGGGTAAGGGTTAAATTAAGGTATGACCAGTTTGCCTGTTTTTTTAAAGGGCTGGGCTTGGGGATGACAAGTGTGGGAAGGTGGTTTGCATTGGCTGAGTGGTAGATGTGTGTAAACAGGCTCTAACAGGGTAGGGGAGCTGATTTGTGCAAATAGAGCAAAATGTGGGGGTTTTATTTTTGCAAATAAACTGAATGTGGTGTTGGGGTTTGATTGGTATGAACGGAATGTTGGGGATTGATATGTTCAAAACAGATTATGATGTGGGGACTTAGATTATATCAATAACAATGGCATCCCACAGTATGGGGATGTAATTGATATCAATAGGATGTTGTGTTGTGGATTAATCCGTGAAGGCATTATTTTACTTTTTGATAAATGTAAAGAATCTTATAAAGCAATTTAGTATGCAAAAAACACTGTAACGTCTGGGTTTCTTACATGTAGAAACATTGACACAAGAAGGTAATGTTTCTTTCCATTTTCTGCTCCATTCCTGTTGTAATGTATTATCTATATTGGCCCACTTTGTTAAAGTCAGGGCACCGTGTCATATGGGTGATTAACTTTTCAAAACAAGCTATTATTCCTAAAAGTAAAGGAAGCCTGTAATTATGACCCTTCCACCTCCATCCTGACCAAATTTGATGTTCCCTTAAAATCAGCCTGATTTTCATACCCCATGATGCAGAGAATTTGCATTTGCATACCCCAGCTCTCAGCAAAGCACTTCATGATCTTCACAGCCTCCATTATCACTGAATCATACTTAGCACATCTGGGATTACAACTCAGAGACATCAGTGACGTGCACTGGATAGAGCCGTTTCCCCCCATTGCGTCGGGCATGCCGCGTGTCAGTCACGGGCACAGCCGACAATCTTGTGAACAATCAACACCTCGGTCTACAGCAGCCCTGCTGGATGAGTTTTCCATCCTTGCGAGCTGTGGACCACAGATGTGAAGCATAAGGACTCAGAGTGAAGAATACACAGACAGCTGGAGCACACCATTAAAACTCAAACAAATAAGGCCTCCAGGTGGGGTTACATTGATGGTATCACCACCAACACATTGGTATCGTGGAATTAGCCCTTGATGGTGAATCTTTCCCCCAAGTCACATGCTTCAGTCAAATTACTCATAGGATGCTGAAGATCAGTGAGGGGAGGTCTGCTGGGAAGCATATCAGAAAAACAACACGTCTTCCCTCCAGATTTCTGGTCTCTGGTAGGGGTGAGGGAAGCTAGGCAACTGCCTGTTGCTAATGAATATTCATGATGAGCAGTCAAGCACTATTGGTGCACTTAAGCACACTAAAGCTTTCTTTGATTTTCCTGCCTCCTAGTCACAGGCATACTGAACATGCACTTAACAATTTGATCTTTTTGAAGTACTTTATTTTTACTCTTTGTAGTGAATGATCTGATCATACCAGCACGCTTAAAGTATCAGCAAGGCCTTGAACCTCTAGGGTCCAGCACCAATGTCAGTTTTCTTATGTAAGCAATGCAAGTTGTTTCTCTTTGAATAATAAAATTCTGTAAAGGTTGCAGCTTAGGACGGTATTAGAACGGTTTTTTGTTACATCTGATTTTTGAGCGGTTTTTTGTTGCCCTTGTGTGAAACAAGTATGTAAGCCACATTATGGTTCTTTACAAAGAGGAAGGAATCATTTGAGAGGTAAAAAAAAAATCAACAAGGCCAGAACCATACTCTGCCATTCTTTGCTCATCGAGTCAGGTAATTATCACAAATATATTATATCCATTCACACTACATTTAAATCCTGCTCTGGAACAGCAAGAGAGCACAAAAACATGGCTGCACAGGCGAGACAACACAAATCTGCAAATCAACAGAGAAATGATTAACAGACAGTCATGGAAGTTCAAAGGTGCAGTCTTCTTCCTGACATCCAATCATAGATTGACTGCAGTGGAGGATTTCCTATGGGGTAAGATTTCACAGAGGGTGCCATGGCTGCCCTTTAAATGTAGCCCGAGGTCTTGTGAGGTGTTGGATTTACTTTCCCACCTGTCAGTTGTGCTATTGCAGATGTAAATGGTTCAAATGGGTGGGATAGCCAATCGAAAGAGGGTTCTGTTTTTCGAAAAACCAATTGGGTGTGGCTACACAGAAAGGTCAAAGGATGTGTACACAGATAAGTAGGGCCCAGAGGTTCAGACCAAGACCTAGTGTTTTGAGAACAGCTCTTCCAGTCAGACACACTCCTGGGTGGCCTCTGGTGGTCTGGCTTCAGGACCCTGGAGAGCGTTATTGTGTCCCGCTGCTGTTTCAGTACAGCAAATATACACTCTTGCAGCTAGTATCAAATGTTAACTGTTATAATAAATTAAAATTTTGGCATGCAAATTTGCCTTCACTGATAGATACCATCAAAAACACATTACTTCCCATTCTGCTAGTCAAGGTTTAACAACATAAACATTTGCAAAACTATCTCAAATGTATATTTTAATTAAAACCAGTTTCCAGAGAAAATTTCTTTTTATAAAAATACACAGAGAAACAAATTCTATAATTGGTTTTAGCAGAATAAAACTTTTTAAATGTTATGTTCAGTGAAAATGATGCCTTTTGACAAAGCTATCGCAAACCACAAAATTCAGTGATTGCTTCTCGGGCGGCCGTGTACTGTAGGTCAACTCGTCTGAGATCAAGACGCTGACAGTCGCGTTTCGGTTTCTCTTTTCAGTTGCACACGTCGAGACTGAGCGACGAAACAGGAAACCTTACCCAGTTCTTTTTAAGTCTATCGTGTAGAGCCTTAGAAGTCGTACGGCGTTGCCGGGCGAAAACTGTTAATCGCGTAGATATAGCATGAAAGTGAAGTATGAAGAATCTTTATACAGGACTTGAAGCCAGAAGCACTTTTTAAAAAGTAGATTTGTGAAGCTTTTTCTTAACGAAACGTCACACATCCATTATTATGTATTTAGTAGCAGTTTTTATCAGTAGAAGTATTATGCACAACTTGTATTTTCTAAAGGTACTTCACGCTAAATAACTTCAACATAATCAAATTTAAGAAGTGCAGCCGTCCTAAAAGGTAACAAAGCGGCACTTAGCGACAAGGGTCTGGTGAGGCGTAAAGGGTATTTCCTGCCGAATCCAGCGACCGCGGGGAAGGGGGCAATTTGTCGGGGCACATTAGGTAGACTGGGTAAAAAGGGCGGGTGGTCGGGCATCCCAAGCCCCCTCCCCTGCACGTGCCTGTAAAGGAATAGGATTACATAGGTTAGTGCAGGATATAGTAACCTCAACTACTGAACAGTTACTGGGTGTCACAGTGTCTCAGCATTGGGGTCTCAAACCACCGGAATAGCAGGTTTGGTTCCAATCCCAGCTGTGCATATGCATGTGGTTCGAGTCCTTTCCCTGTTGTTCTGTGGGTTTGTTCCAGGTTCCCTCCCACTGCACTTTGCTAAATTAGCCTTAGCATGTGCGTGATTATATGCATCTGTGATAGACAGGGCACCCCATCCAGGGTGTACCCTGCCTCACGGCCTGTGATTTCTGGGATAAGCTCCAGCATCACTGTGACCTTGAACTGGATGAGCAGTTCTGGGAAATTAATGAATGTGGTAACAGTTTGAAATATTGGAGCTGAGAGATACACAAGCTTACATCGACAGTGCTGCTACTATGTGAACGTGAACTGTAAACGTCAATAGGTATAATTCACAGTAAAGGATCATTGTTTTTCTTCATAACATTTTACTTAATCTGCACTGTTTACCTACATTACTTTTTATGTAATTACAGAGAAAAACACAGCTGAACAAGCAGACAGATTAACCTTTGTTTTGTTGCACAGGGCTTCTTCTGTGATATTCATGCAAGTAAATATTTTTAAAAGATGGAAATTTGATTGTGGAATAAAACCTGGCAAATGGTTCTTTTGTTCTTTGAATAGATATTGTAACTGTTTGAAATGATATTTATTTTATATAATTTCTGCAACCTTTTATCATACAGGACAATTTGCACATGTGGACAGTAAGTGGCCCAGTGGTTAAGGAGAAATATGTTTATGATATGTGGGTAAAATTGTAAGTGGCTTTAAATTAACATGATGGCAGACCTGGAAGGTTTCAGCATGGCACTGTGACTCATATTACATCACCTGCTCTCTCACAGGCGTGTTTCCGTTCCAGTCAGTGGTCAATGGTCACTGAGCTGGGTTGCCAGATTGATACCTGGGTAGGGGGCTGCTTCAAATGAGTAAAATATTCAGGAAGCTAAACAGCTTCAGTAGACACAGTTCTGTAGGAAACATGATGGCAGACAGATGACTACTGAAAATTTTGGGGGTTGGTTTCTCCCCTGCACATCTCAGGGTGTCTCTCACCACCACACAACTTTTCAGATCTACAGGATTCTGAAAAGACTGGATTGGGGGGGGGGGTTACATTTAATGACTGATCTGTGCAGATTTCTGATGTGTTGGGGGGTCTCACACTACACAACTGGGGGTCTCACACTACACAACTCCAGCAGGTTTGCTCCTGCCTCCAGCCGTGAAATTCAAACATGTTTGGAATACTATGACTCGTTGGAGCCACCGTTGGCAGGCCAGAGACTAGAGTCTGTACCCATCACACACTATGTGATTGTCTGCTCCGACTGACAACTCTGACTTTCCAAGAATTGGCAGACTAAGACCCAAAGATGCTGACTCACTACGATGTAATTTGGAGCTAAAATCATGTTGTGTAAAACCAGCCTAACTAAAACTCTTCTAACCATTTAAATAATTATTTGAAGACTCAGGAACCTTCATGGTCCTTTCAACATTGTTTCTCTAGTGTCCCATCTTCCCCTGTAACCCTTCTCCTTCTTTGATCATGTGATGCCAACCTACCAGTGAGCTACAAGCAAAAGACAAACAGAAACCAGCGAACTTACAAAACCACTGACTGTCTAGAGAGAGATTTTCCAGGTTTCATGAAATGAGGAATCAACTCAATCGTAAATGTTATTTTATGAGTTACATTAAATAAGAGTGAATTATGTTTGTGAAATGTTACCTATATACTTAGAGGTTAACAGAGTTGAAGTATGGCCTAGTGTGTCATGATTACCTTTGTCTGTCACTTCCGAGTTCATCTGCAAACTGTGCGTGCAGTATGCTTTTGTCTATCGCTGTTTGTTTGTGTGGCAAATGCATCCATATGCAGCTCTGGTAAAAGTTAGTCTCGACATATTGTCGAGTGCATGTGTGGTGAGTTTCTGTCTATGAGAGCCTGAGCAGTGCCGATTGGAGGTGAGACATCGCGACTCTGTCTCAGGCTAACAAGCGTTGCAAAACTGGAGAGAACCGGCTGATGCCTGGGCTCTGCTTTCAGACTCTGCTCTTCCTTCCTGAGCCTTAGAGAAATAAAGTTACAGGTTCAAAAAGGAACAGTCAGTAACCAGCTTTCCGATCCTTTAAACCAGACGGGCCCAAAATGACACGTGAAAAACCTAGACAAAGTCCCTCAGAGTCACCTGCATTTATGAGGGTTACACAAGCACCAGCAGACAGCAGGGGGAAAAAAGCAACATGAAAATATGGTATGTACATAGAAAATGCATGCAAATATCTTAATAAAACTTATGGAGGTCCTACATCCATAGACAAAAACAAAGGAAACTACATGGTGATGCATCCTAAGGGAGTAGGTTGCAGTGTGCGGGATGACATTCTCACAAATCAAGCTTACTGCACCTCTTCCTTTTTGGTTCATTTGTGGGTGTTCTGACCAAATATGTGACTTTTCACGCTTTTAGATGTATTGCCGACACTGCTTCCACCATGTTTACAATGCCACTGGCTATGTCGTCGCATTGTGAGTCAGGAACTGACAGCGGTCAGGCCTGGGGTGAGTGAAATGGCCTAACACATATGAAAGCCCCATCATTAATACAACAGCAGATGGGCGTCTTAAGTGTCCACTGGCCAGACCATCATCTGCAGGTACACAGTGTTTCCAGCCATCCGACATCACCCTGCCCCTGCCACCTCATATTGCCCCTTCTTTTTCCTCATCACAGATGACACTTCGGACCCGTTTCCTCTCCCTGCATTGAATTGTACATGCAGCATGATCACTTTTTTTTTTTTTTTTCTCAAGCGCTCTGCATTTTAAAGCGTGTGAAAGCTCTTGGAAGGTGGAGAGGTGTGGGTTTGCTTCTCATTGGCCCACACGCTTATGTTGTGCTGTGTTGCTACCCAGTAGGAAGTCCACTTGTGTACAAAGGATTCAATTTTTGAATGAATACAAACAAAAATTAAATATATTCATTTATTTATATTTTTATATTTTCACTTTTGTGTTTTTATAGATATTGTTTTCTGTTTCATTTTGCCACGAAAGAGTAAGAAATATAACATCCAAGTAAATAATTCAACTATTCAGTGTTGGCACGGATGACTTGGCCCAGTATGTAAGAGATGCTGCTATACTTCGCCACCTCTTGGTCATTCTGAGGAATTACGCATCAAAACTCATCTTTGGACATCTCTACGCTTACGACCCTGTCCTGAGACAACAATCCTGCTGCGTAAGACACTCAATAAACATCCATGATCTTGATTTAAAAATGAATAATGTTTTTCCCACGTTACCTTGGCATTATGGGGTTTAACTGTTGTCAGTTAGGTTTCCTTTTTTTATTCATCTCTACCCTATTGTGTTGTAGATAAAGACTTTAACCATACAATGATTTCTCTAAATGGCTTTAAATGACGTTTGAAAGGGGAATTTCCTTCTATGGGCAATGATTGCACTCAAAACACGTGGGCAAAGAGAAGGAAACAAAGAGAACAATTTCGTCAAATTTTTGGCATTTTCAGGTTTTTACCTCAGCAATTTCGTCGTTGTCTTAAGTGAGGTGTGGTGAGCACATCAAATCCACTGTTCCCCACAGCCAATACTCAGGATGAGAATTATGGGACGTAGGTTTGGGCTGTGCATTTAATATGACCTGGATTTTATATGGTTTATATACGCACTTCAGCTATAGACAGCAAACCCATCACAATGACATGTAAAAAAATACTGAAAAAAAGATTCAATTCTCTTTCCTTTTCCTTTTTATCCTTTTCCTGTGAGACCTTATATCAGAGTTTTACTTCGGAACACCTCTTGTACCCTCTTCTCTACCCTTTAGAAATGAGTTAAGATGCGTCCTCCTCTCTGAGAATGACAAGGCTGTTAAAGAGGATGGCCGAATCTATTCTCTCAGTCTGAATATGTAGACTCATTGATTCCTCTGTGTGAGAACAGTATGGCCTCCCCGTATGGTCAGGCAACTCAAAGGATTGATTAGAAATTTGTTGTTAAGTAACATAAATTTCTCCCATTCTGTGAAAGAGTATGCTTTTTTTTAAAAAAAACAGGCTCAATTCCCTTTAAAGTCAAACGTTTAAATAGTTGAAAAACTATATTTAATTTTGGTATGTAAAAATATTTTAACCATTAAAACAAACGGCTAATTGGAGAACATTTCAAACGTTTATTGGCTGTAATATCGTGGGTATCGCACGGAAAACTAAAACGAAACTATAACCATTCCGTGAGGACATTGTTTTATATGTCCAAAACAAAATTTCTGTTTACTTTTTCACCAGGATAATTCTTTTCGATGTATTTTATTATTGATGTGTTATAATCAGCGTTCTCTTGATTGGTTTTAATGACTTATTTTTGTAAATATTATTCTGGGTTTTGACTGATTGCCTCCAATATTTCATCCTAAGCACAAGCAGTCATATAAAGCATATGAATTGTCAAAGGACTGCCCGCTGCTGTGCAGGGTAAGCTTTGACCCGGTGCTGCGGCGCATTGAAAGCCATGGAAGCTCAGCCATCCGCGGCAGTAATAACTCTGACTGAGGGGGGTTCAGTCATCTAGTCAGGGCTCAAGACTCGGGAGTTCGCGCAGATTTGCCTAAACCTCTGTCTCGAAGGACGAGTCGATAATGAAACCCATATATACACGACTTCATATTCTGCCTTATTAAGCAGGGAAAGGCCGTGAATCATTTCCTCCCAATCAGGGACTTCAGTTAATTGAACTCGGTGGATTAAGATTAGATGGATTGATTTTTTTTTTCCGTTGAAATACTGATTGAAACTAGGAGATCATACAAAATATTATAATTCCTCTTCGATGAAAAGTAATACAAAACAATTCTTGCTTAATAGAGTTTGTGGCAGCAAACGTGCGTAATGATACAAGACGGCGTCGCTCGCATGCTGAATTCTCCGAGGATGGATGGAGGCCGGTACCGGCTGTCTCGGCGGTGGCACAATTTCTCAGATATCCTGGAGTTTATTCGTCGGATGAATGCATGCGATACGGGCGCCGGCTTTGCATTCCCCCGTACGGATGTGGGTTCAGGGACAGGTCAATGTAAAAACAATGATTCCGACGGCTCGGATGAATGAACTTTTCCAGTGAACTGCCTAGCTTTCCATATATACATCAGAGATAACCAAATGATCCTAGCGAGTAAGATATATAAAATACTTTCACAGTAATACCTTTTTATGTATATATTATTTGTACCAGGAAAACCTGCGCGCGTGTAGTGTACATTCGATATAGGACGGGGGGATGCCTTTGAAATGTATTCAGGGAACGGAAAATGAATGCTGTCCGATTTTCTGAGGCAAAGGCAGCATTCCAAATCACGGCTTTTACCAAGGGAGAGCTATTCATAACCTTCATAACCGATGTAGTGTATCTATTTGTGTAAATACAGGCATCAGAACATACATTCTAAAAGTGAGAGAGATGGATAGACCATAAGTTTATCAGCATCACATAACATGTAGATTGGTGCTGGTGAGAATTTTTGTGTTTCCATGAATGGCCTATTATGATTATGCCAAAGATAAAAGGTGTATAGTGTCATAAGTTATTCTTGTAGTATTTTATTAACTTGGATTGTGTCCCTGTCATAGTTCATAATTGATGCTATCCTGTCATTTTAATGAACTGTACTTCTTAAATTAAGCATAATTTATCCCAGTGAAGCAACAGATTAAGACAATGCCAATAACAGAGTATTTGACATCTTTATGGATATGTTTGGCACTTTTGTTAGTAGGCCCATTGATCATCCAAACCGCAATCCAGGTTTCCAAACCAAGGACAGTGAAGTAGCCCCACCAGTATGATGTTCATCTCAGTGAGCTTCGGCTTCCTACAGCAAAGTGAAAAACGTATGATTGGCTGTTCCACAGTTCCCTGTCATTTCCCTTTGCCTCCCTGCCAGTTGCCCCTCTTACCCAAGTCCCTGAGTGGCCTCCTTGTCAGTGTTCCTCACAACTTTCACTGCCATGGACAACTGTGCACCACTACAGTGAATTATACAAGCTCTGGACATCACATTGATTTTTTTTAAATCTACATAACTGTTTTTCCCTCTGTGGCCTTCTTCCTTTGCACTCTATCCTTCCCGGAACAGGGTCCACACTCACCGCAGATGGATGGACTTCTTGGTATATAACAATCATTTTTTTATCTTACACAAGGATGGTTCTAGAGGGTGCCCCCCTCCATCAGTCAATATTCCTGGACCCTTCAGTTGCTTTCCCAGATAAGAGTTTTTTTTACTGTTTTTTACTTTTTTTTTTTTTTTTTTACTTGTAATTTTATTAGTGGCGACGCTTTTTTCATGTGTGCAATTGCAACGGAACAACTGGCAACTGGTCTTACCTCCACCGAGTAGCACCTCGTTTCCCTTTATTGACGATTTTGTGTTTCGAGCTGTTGCCATGAGGTGGAGACAGAGGACGTATCTGCGTAAGTACAGCGCAAAGAAAACAGAAGATTACGTATAAGCAATATTTATAAACATGGAAGAACCAAAGTACGGGTTTTTATTCCAAGGTCATCCGCAATATATAATTGTTTGTTGGCGGTTGTATAATAATAAGTTCTTATTCATAGTGATTATTTAAGTTCATTTAGTTTTTGTGTCCAGGACTTTTGTTCTGGCCACATTTTCACGTTCTAAAAACGATGTTGGATCTTCGTAAGCTCGTGCGCAGAAATGCCTACAACCAAACTTGCAAACGGTTGTCCCGTACCATTGAAATATGTTAATACTGTTAAATGAAGGACACTATACATGTGTAAATACTCATTTTACCCCGAGAGTACGATTTCGAAACCAGAGGGTAAACGAGTACAGTATGTTGAAATTGCTAAATAAACCCCTAGGGGGAAGTGGAGGAGTGAATATGGGCTAACAGGTACATTTTCAGTGTATTTAGGGAGGAGGAGTTAAGAAATTGGATACATTGCTGCCTGCAAGTCCCGTTTCATTGTGCTGATATTTCACAGCACTAATCTATAGTCATTTAATGTGCTGATCTTTTTTCAGAACCAATCATCATTATTCACTTTTGGCTGCTCCCATCAGGGGTCGCCACAGCGGATCAACCTTCTCCATCTATTCCTGTCCTCTGCCACCGTCTCCAGCCCATATAATATAGCTGAACTCACTACCGTCTTGTAGACCTTCCCTTTCACTCTTACTGGTACCTGTCTGTCACAAATCACTCCTGACACTCTTCT
>JAACJT020000110.1:20943606-20986340 GCA_009936485.2 Gymnarchus niloticus | reverse complement strand
TCTATATTAAAAGAAATCAATCCTGACTGTCCATTAGAAGGACAAATAATGAAGATGAAGCTCAAATATTTTGGGCACACAATGAGAAGACGAGTCACTGGAGAAGATGCTAATGTTGGGAAAGGTTGAAGGCAAAAGGAAGAGGGGACGGCAGAAGATGAGATTGTTTCCACTACACTGTCTATCCATGAACTTGAGTTTGGGCAGGCTTCGAGAGGCGGTGGAAGACAAGGCGGCCTGGCGTGCTGTGGTCTATGGAGTCGCGAAGAGTCGGACACGACTGCGTGACTAAACAACAATGAGCCTCTTGACCCTGTCTATGCGCTGCATGTGTTCAGTTATAGCCATATAATTTGCTGTTTACTTTAATAGGAGAGTGTGTGTGTGTGTGTGTGTGTGTGTGTGTGTGTGTGTGTGTGTGTGTGTGTGTGTGTGTGTGCCTAATTAACTAGACTGCTTATGTGTGGGTATGTAGGGTTTATATTAAGAACTTTCAGAGTTTGGTTATGATAAATGTTTTGGTTATGATTTATATATTTGTGTGTAATTATGTGTGTGTACTCCTATTCCGGTCTGGGTGGTTGTGCGTATATACCTGTGTGTATAGCTTTGATAGCCCTAGTATGTACTGTATATACATAAATTAACATGTTAATAACTCGTTAACACATTCTTCTGTTTTGACCCTTTTTATCATTGGTGCTTCTTGGTTAAGTGGTGGCCAGTTGCTCCTGTGACTGAAAGATGGAGAAAGCACAACTGGTCTTTTAGATGGCAAATCTTATCATAGATCTTTCCCAGATTTGCTCTCTTTATAAAAGCAATGTTATTTTCTGCTGCTGCCAGTTTGAATTGGCTTACCACTGAAGCACATCAAGCCTCAAATGTCATTTAAAACACACACCATTGAAGCTGAAAATATCAGTGGATTTAGAACAGGAAGACACCAGTACCTGGCAACACCTGCCGCATTGGTATACTGTGAGGTTTTCACTCTCTGAGCACCAACTTTTGTCAAGTGTGTTCTGGCTTTGTTTATATTTACAAATTGCAATTAAGTTGCTCAGTAAAAATATTGAAAATCTTTTCTGTGTAGTTTTGTCAGTTAAAGTTTCAAGTGAATTAACAAATTAACAAAGTTTTTACTGCATTTTGAAAGATATTCCAACTTTTCTGGAAATGGGGTTTGTACAAGAAAAGAAGACCCTACAACAGGCACTTGTTCAGTGTTTACTCGAACCTAATATTTCACCAAAAGTTAGACCAGATGTAAAAGTTACTGAATTTTTTAAAAATATAATAAAAACATTCTGAAGAAGCTGAGCTTGTCCACTCCTCAACACAATGCTTTGAAATAAAATGGCGTTTCTTTAGGGGTAAATTTTGTGCAAATAACACACTGGAATATATTGAGATTTTGATTTTTATTGATTGACAGCACTAACGTGTGTGTGTGTGTGATTATATACACACACACGGATATACATTTTATGATCTGTGTATACCCGTGTGTGTGTGTGCGTAATTGTGTATGTATGCATACACGTGTGTCCATATAATTATGTATGTTTACCCATGTGCGCATGTCATTATGTATGTGTGCGTACAATTATGTACAGTATACTTTGTGTGTTTGTATATAATTATGTATGTATACTTGTGTGTGCTGCATGCAGGTGGCTGAAGTTTGAAGAGGACGTGGAGGATGGCGGTGAACGCTGGAGCAAACCTTATGTAGCGACGCTGTCCCTGCACAGCCTGTTCGAGCTGCGCAGCTGTATTCTCAATGGCACCGTCATGCTGGACATGCGGGCCAACGGCATTGAGGAGATTGCAGGTGCACACGAGTGTCATCGCTGAGAAGATGGGGATGTGCACCAGACATCGACGGGCTCGCTAAGTCAGTTACCGTATCATCGTGTGCATTCTCCCCCCAGACATGGTGATCGACAGCATGGTGGCGTCGGAGCAGCTGGACGAGGCTCTGCGTCAGAAGATGCGGGAGGCCATGCTGAAGCGACACCACCACCAGAGTGAGAAGAAGCTGAGTAACCGCATCCCTCTGGTGCGATCCATTGCGGACATAGGCAAGAAACACTCCGACCCGCACTTGCTTGAGCGCAACGGTGAGAGCCTTGGCTGTCCTGCTTTCAGCTCACATTTAACTCTGGAATTTGGGGAACTGATCTAGGAAAAAATGTTGCTCGCTGGTACTTCCCTTTGTTCCACAAAATTCCCCGAGGGGGGGAAATCGGACTGGGGGGGTATTGCTGTGCTTGCAAGTTTATTTTTTAAGATTTATGGCACTTTTGAGCTTTTCTTTTTTTTGTGTGTAGGATAATTTGCAGTGGCCTGACCGGCTGATTGGCTGTGGCTAGGTAATTGACAGACGGGACATTCCTTTTTGCAGTGTCTGCCTGCTAGTCTGTATCACAGTGTGGCTGGACATTGTTCAGATGACGTGTTATCTCTGCAGTGTTCCTCAGCGCAGGAACGCTACTCAGTGTACTTTATTTGCATTGTAAATATGACAGGCGGAAGGTCAGAGGTGGGTGGATGTGTAAGCCACGCCAGTGTGGCGTTATTTTTGGACTGTCAGTGACCGGCCTGAAAGGGGTCCCATTTGTGGATTAGCCAAACATTTAATGGGAAACAAATGCTCAGAATTGAGACCAAACCCGTTTTTAACACTGCACATGGTGTGGGAAGTAGCATTGCACACAGAGTCCTATTATTAAGTTCTAAACCGTGTTGCTTGGCATGTGCCTTATTCCAGTCACTGTGAGGAATGCCACCTGACCAGTGCCAACCACACACATAACATTGACTCACCTCCTACAGAATGAGTGTGGGGCTGCTGACATGTGCTTCGTGGTTTGTGTGTGCCCATGTGAGCACAATAGCTGGTTCTCCCTGATACACCCCCCCCCCCACACACACACAAACAAACAAACAAACAAACGCTCTGTTAGATACACCTCCACTGTCACTGCTTATCCCAGTTGTATTGTGTTCCTTCACGGGCACAATGAGTTTTCTCCATCATGCTTTTCCATTCTCCTGCTTTCTTCTCCTCCTCCGCTCTCTTCCCCACGGTCTGCGTCTGTCTGTTCTCCCTACATTTTCTCCCTCCCAGGGGAGGGCCTCTCCGCGTCTCGTCTCTCCTTGCTACGCCGAGCTTCCTCCATAGCCTTTCCCAGCCCAGGCCCCAACCCCAGCCCAACCCCCCAGAGCACTCCCCACCCCCCCATCCGTCTCCAGCCTCCACCCCCGTCTCGTCCAGAATCCCCGATGTCCTGCCCCGATTGGAGCGTCATCCCCAAAGTGATCGTGTTTCCCCCCGAGGACGATGAAGAGCCCCCCCCTCTGGAGGAACAGAGATCACAGGATGTTGGCTGGGTGTCGCTGTTGCCTCCACCGCCAGAAGGCAAATATGGGGAGGGGAGCATGGTGTGTTTCCTGCCTAGGGAGGGCATTATAGTGCCAGAACCACCTGTTTATCATTAACCTTTATCCTGTCTATGCACACATCACAGTGAGGAGCTTGTGCACACAGGTGAGTGTGTGGCCTTGAGCACGCGTGTCTTTCACCCACCGCTTTACACTCGCACATGTATACCACCTCTCCACTATGCGTGATTCTCTTGTTTCCGCTTTCCTTCTTCTGTGTGGAGGAGCGTCCAGAAACCGTTCCGACTACCTGGCTGTCCCCATTTGCATGTAACCTGATTCAGCGGTGGTCCCATCCCCAGACTCAAGCAGCATGTCTGCGGCTGTCACAGCACCCTGTTCTGTAGGGTGCATGTTTTCTTCCAGTGACCTCCTGGTAGATGATAATGAGTGTCCCGTCTACAAAATCAGCCTGGGTATGTAGGGGTAGCCTGAGAAAATTTAGGGAAGCTTCACAGGCCTTCAGGGGACTCGAGGTTCATCTGTAAGGCTGCTTATGTCACGTTGGACCCTTCATGTGCACACCACCAGCGTGTGGCTGGTACAAGATCTCTCCGTGAGTGCCCAGCTCACACGTCAGGTCAAAAATAGACCTCCCTTAGCATATAGGGAGGGTCATGTCATCCTTGGGATGACAAATATTACCCTCTTCACCCTCCCACCCCTTGCTGCCCTATTCGTGATCAATTTGGCCTCTAGTGCTTGGTATATTTATAGAATGCACTTAGAGGTCATGACAGACTTCCCCTGGAGTCTGGGAAAAGGGTAAAAGGTGATGGAGACAGGGTGGGGTGCAGGGACTTTAACATCTTCCAAACCTACTGGCTTTGTGTTCTGACTGTCAAGGTGAGACTGACTACAAGAACCCAAGTTCCATGCAATTTCTTTTGGGCCGGCTCAGTTTTGACCAATCACCAAGCTCACAGCTGTGCCCAAGTCATTGTCAAGGCTCATGGGAGGTAATACATCTGTCTCAGACCTTAGCAAGCAGGCGTGTGAATCTTTGGCAATCTTACGATTTGGATGCAGTTTTAATTCTTGGGGTAAAAATTCAATTCAAAATTGATTCTCGGTTTTATATAGTGAATAGTAGCACAGGTGTTTTTAAGCACTGGCGGAGTTTTCATTTACCTTAGCCATGATTATCCAATCCGTGTGCATTCACACATACACACACAGACTCCCTATGTACATCAGACAGTTTTGTCTCAGTGTAACATTGTGGACCAAAAAGAGAAATGAAATCCTCAAGTTAAAAAAAATGTTTTGGATTTTGTTAATCAGTTTAGAATTGTAGATCTTCAGTCCTTTTATGTGGCTAACTTGTGATAAAATCTTATTCAGAGAAAATTCCCTTTTGTTGATCTGATGGTGTCAGTATGAAGGACTGTCTGCTGGGAATGTTTTTTTTTTTTTTCCTCTTCAAAGCTAGCTTTAGTTGAGTGATTTTTTTTAAATTGGTTAATACGTTATTTTGTTTATTACCGTCCATCTCAGAGGGATGCACATTGCATTATGGGCTCTCCATTTCAACCAAATATTATTTCTCTTGCATATCTAGAAGGCCTTCCTAGGCCTAACACACTGTGTTGTTTTGTTTTTATCTCCTGGGTGTGTCCAGCCTGACATAGCTGCCTTGGCTCAGGTTTGGCAGGTTTGTGGCAGTTAAGGTAGCTAACCGATCTGGGGGTAGCACCCTGGTGTCAGAGCAGCTGGCCCTGTTGCCGAAATCTGTTGCTAGCCTTCTATGTAACAGGCCAACCCCCCCCAAATTCCATGCTGATGGCTCCAGAGAGTCACCTGTCCGCCCCGGCTCAGGTCGTGTACTGACAGGTGCTTCGCACACGTGCCTGTAAGGTGGCAGCATCTTTCCACAGGCGAGCCTTACACCAATCTGTCTCTTCCCGTTACACCGCACTCAGCTCGCCTGCATGGTATCTGTTGCCAGCATCGGCTCTTCTGTGCAATGGCATCACTCCTTGACCAAACACTTTTGTGATTGAAAATCATTGTCCTTGAAGTTATGAATATATTTATTTTCTTTGTTTAACGAAACAAAAGGGAAGGAACTTGTTTCCTTTCTGCCTTCGCGGAGGGCTAGGTTCCTGGACAGAATGTGGGTGGCGGAGCTTAGGACACCGATCATCACTGTGTTATGTATTCGGCATTTCAGTTGGTCAATGAGCTAGTGTTCAGTGAAGGCTGCATAAATTTTAGAAGGGGGTTTTGGGGGGTGTCAATGTTCTGTTTGGACTCTTCTGAGGTATAATGTATTTAGGGGTGTGTATTGTTTCATAAACAAATAACAGCATTATAATCATATTTTTGTAAGTCACACTTATTTTGACTCCCTTGCGTCATGATTTCTCCTCATTGTCTTCTGCTTTAATCCAGATATTTTTCCCCACATGAAACTGAAACAGGCGGCCTGAGTCTCAGGATTTACAATCCACTTTGGGTTGGCTGCAGCCAGAGTGAGAGGTGGTATGCGTGTTGCACAAAAAAAACTTGTAATTACAGGTTTATGTAATGTTTGCTTGGAACATTTTGCATATTCGAGGACCAGTTTTATGTGGGTGGACAAAGAGTTTTTTATTTAATTTGTGCATTGGTTGTCTGCTGTCCAAATGAGTTGCCCTGTCTTAGCCTTATGAGTGTGATGGACAGGCCCCTTGTCTGGGGTGCTCCCTGCAGTTTGCTCACTGTTCCCTGGGGTAGGCTGCGTGTCAGAGCAGTTGTGATGGCAGGATAAGTGCTTCTTCAAATCTGACATGATCCCCGGAGTAGAAATTAGATTCTTTATGAAATTTTCCAATTTTTTACAATCTTTGCTACCATCTGGTCAAAATAATCAGCTGATCTTCACATCTGCAATTCTTTGAATCCAGTGTGACGCTAGGTGTGGGTGGGCATTTGGGCCTCATTCTAGTGCCAGCAGAGGGCTGCCACATTGCCCATAGGTTGTCTTTGCCTTGGATCCCTTCTTACCAGACCCTCCTTAACTTCTGGTCATCCCCCTGTGACCACAGGCCTTCTGGCTTCCCCGCAGTCAGCTCCTGGGATCCTAGAGAGCAGCAAACCCAGCGAGAGTCGGATCAACAGCGGTAGCCGGGAGAACAGCACTGTGGACTTCAGCAAGGTATCGAAACCCTGCCTCTTCCATCATTGGCCATAGGGTGGCATTATCTATTTTTTGGCTTGCTGCTCGAACGGGGGCTTCTGCTGTAAGGTTGGCTTCCATGGAATTTGATTTCGTGGTTGGAGGTTGACTGTCAGCCTTCATAGCCAGTCCATACCCTGTCCTATCTCCTCATCTGCCTCTATTCTTCCAGACCGTTTCTAGAAGGATTCCAGCCCAAAATCTCAGAACTTATTTTCACTCTGGGATTCTAGTGTTAAAAATCAGACTGACATTTCTGTAGCGCTCACATGTTTTCTTTGATCTCACTCTATGAGCATACGTTAACCAGATTCCATCGCTGCAACCAGAGCAGAAAGATAATAGTTTTAAGATCTCTATCTGTAGCTCCTCCTGCCGGCTTTTATTTCTGAAAGAGGCCTGAAATATATACCAGCAAAGGTCATCCAGCAAGTGCGATCTTTAAAATGGGGGGCCATCAGTCAGCCATGCTGCTGGAGTGAATTAATACAGCAGTTAAATATTTGCCATTCGCTTCATTGCGAGCTGGTGACCTTTGGCCTTTTTATTCAGACAGCCATGTAATCCATCCTCATACTATATATTGGATTGTTCCTGTGTTTTTGGCACTTGTACAGAAGTTTGGTAATTCCAGCAACCTTCACGTTACATAAATCTGTCAGAGACGAGAACAAAATGACTGTCAAACAGTCACAGCTCAGTGATTACAAGTATGTTTCAGACATGGCCTCGTTTTTGTCTGTCTGCATTCCCTCTACCCCCCACGCCTAGGACTGCCACGCATCCTTTCACTGTAGTTGTGGTTTCGATGGAGGGAGCCCCACAAAACCGGCTGTAAGTCTGGCACAAGAGTAACTGTGATGCCGTGAATGTGTCCTATCTGACACTTGTTTGTGACTGCGTTACCATGTGACGTTGGCGTTACTGTGACAGTGTGTTTGTGAGACCTGCTGTATCCCCCTTCAGCCGTGGGTCAGATGTCTGTTTCTATGGCACTGTGGAGATGGAGTGACTATCAAATAGATGAGGATGGGCTGTATTAATCAGAGATGACAGCCACAAACAGAATGAGTGCGGTTTACACAGGAATATGTTTATGGTCAGTAATGAGGCCCTGGAGTGTAAAATGACTTTGTCAGTTTCATAGCACTGTCCTTTTTTGTGCCGTTCTTCATTTACGTGCTATTCCTTATTGCACGTTTGTGTGTAATGTGACTGTGGAGCCATGTTTTGAATTTGCTGTGTTTGCCGTTCCATGTGCGTGCGTGTTTTACCATAATCCCCCCAGCCATGGCTCTGGGATGCAGCACATTCCCGACCTCTCCCTGTCTTGGCATCACCAAACTCCCTCCCGAACTGAAGCCTTTCTGTAACCTCGGGGTACTCTCCTGCGGCTCACCAGCCATGCTTCGCAGAAGCATTGATCTGAATCTGGTATTTCCTCCACCCCTTGGTGGAAGCAAATGTCAAGCCTCTCAGACCATGACTTCTGGAATCGGTGTACATCCTTTGGCCCTCTGTGTTCACATATAGCTGCAGTCCTGTCCCAAGCTGGTGCTGTAGTTGGCAAATTTCTAATTACGCCCCCTTCCATCCCATTGTCCATGTGAATCACTGACATCCAGAATGCTCTCCCAGGTGGACATGCACTTTATGAAGAAGATCCCGCCAGGGGCTGAGGCCTCCAACGTGTTGGTGGGCGAGGTGGACTTCCTAGAGCGGCCCGTCATCGCCTTCATCCGCCTGGCTCCTGCTGTCCTCCTCACAGGCCTGACAGAGGTGCCTGTGCCCACCAGGTATTCCCACTCACTCCACAGGGCATAAAGTCCTCCCCGATCAAATTGTTACCATTTAATGGATTTATGAAGTGGGTGCTCTCATTCAGGGAGGTGACGAGGCAGGAAATGGGTCCACATTTCAGGAAACTAGTTAGCTAGTCTAGTTGCACCAGGAACTAGCTTATCATCTAGCTTATCACTAGTTTATCATGTTGTGTGTCCTAAGTAACCATTAACATTCCAGAACTGGCTAGCAGGAGGTCACAGCTTGTGAAGTCAAAATTTGGTGCAAATAGATGAAGCACTCAGTTGTGTTTGTTGGAGTTGGAAGACCAGAGTGTTAGCTTTATATCGAATGACTGTGGCATCCATGTAAATGGCTTTGATGCTGAGATGCTTTAACCGACAGGTTTCTCTTCCTGCTTCTCGGACCGTTTGGGAAAGGGTCCCAGTACCACGAGATTGGGAGGTCCATTGCCACACTCATGACAGATGAGGTGAGTCGTATGGCAAGAACATTATCCAAAACAGTATAATTGTATGTTCTTATTGAAAAGGGTTGGTTTTGCCTATCCTATCTAGAGTGTAGTTATTTATGGGAAGTTCTAAAGTATGCAGTCTTTCCTGGCAACGTGAACTTCTAATGAATGTGGGATTTCGGCACAGATATTCCACGATGTGGCATACAAAGCCAAAGACCGAAATGACCTCTTGTCTGGAATTGATGAGTTCCTGGACCAGGTAACTGTGTTACCACCAGGGGAGTGGGACCCTAAGATACGAATCGAGCCCCCGAAGAGCGTCCCGTCTCAGGTAAACTGGCATCTTACATTTCCAGATCTTTAAGACCTTTGTGGCTTTGTGGAGGTCTCCAGTGAAGTTGGCGAGGACCCTACAACAACAGTCTGTGTTCTTGGCCTGTTTGGAAGCAAAAGATGGATATAAATTTAGTTTTGCGTCTGTGGATTTAGAGGGTACCAACAAATCAGGAAGCATCACTGTTTAAGTCAGCTTTTGGCCTACTCAAATGGCACCCCCTATGGACTGGCAGAGGTATGCATGACTGGAGGGGATATTAGCTGCCATCTTTATCCTAATAGTTTTTGCTATTGATAATATTTAATTGAAATGTGGGCTTTAATTAAAACCTGGAATGCCATGATTAACAGTTACAAGTGAAAAAGGTTTATAGAGAAATGTCTCAGTGGGTTTCAGTCAACATTTTGGCTGTATTAGTGTCTAGCTGTCACATTGCCTAATTGGTCTGTGGCACTTGGGAACCGTATCAGGTGCTAATAAGACTTCCAACTATCTTTGCTCCCCCACCAGGAGAAGAGGAAAATGCCCTCCCTGCCCAATGGTTCAGTGGGCACCTCAGAGACCGTGAAGGAGGTGGAACACCATGCTGGGCCGGAGCTCCAGCGGACAGGACGGTGAGGCCCACTGAATAGCATTAGATTGTGGTCATTGTGGTCAACAATGTCAATATGCTCATTGTCCATTGACACATCACAGAAACTTTAATATATCATTAACCACATAGGAACACAGTAACATGAAAAGTGGTTAGTGGAGGCAACATTACTAAAATGTTGTTAAAATGTAACCATAGATACGAGAAGGCATTTTATGCAAGAAACAACGAGGTCTTTAGCTCAAGTCGCCTGTTCGTGTTAAGCTGACGGCTTGTGGGTTTGGAAGCCTTTGAGCAGCCATGCCTTTTGCACACAGTAGGATAAAAGATCCCCTGGGCAGGGGCAGTAATTTCCCTCTAAGCACCTTTTTATGAGGGCTAAAATTAGCCACCCACTATGAGTAAGCCAGGAGCCTTATTAAAGCAGCATTAGGAAAATTGAGGGGGGCCAGAATTGGACAAAGAAAATAACCAATAATTTAATGAAGCAAATCTTCAAAGGATCTCCCAGGGGAGTGGAATAGAGGAGCGGTGTGACCTTTGATGTGAAGTTTTGCTATGAGGTTGTTTGACAGGAGTGTGGGGTGCAGGTTCCCTAGGTGTGGATGTGGGAATGAAAAGCAGCATTGTAGTGCCACGTTCATAATGAGGAAAATTAAAGTACCGTACAGTGCAGTGTGCATCACAGTGGTTAGTGTGGGTGAGGCTGATTGTAGTGGTCATTGTGGTCTTTGCAGTCAGTGTAGTCAGTATGCATTATATTGGTCATTGTGGGTTACAGCAGTCAATGTGGTCAGAGTGAACCACAGCAGTTGATGTAGTTAGAGTGGACGACAACAGCCAGTGTGGATCACAGCAGAGTGGAACACAGCGGCCGATGCTGTCAGAGTGGGTCAGAGCAGCTGTTGTGGTCAGAGCAGATTCAGTTCAATTCAATTTTTATTTATATAGTGCCTTGAAGCACTGTCACAAAGCGCTTTACATAGTCTCGAGCCCAGGGTCCCCAAAGAGTAAGCCAAAGGCGATAGTGGCAAGGAAAAACTCCCTCAGGAGAAAGAAACCTTGGGAGGAACCAGATTCAAGGGGGAAACCCATCCTCCTCTGGCCGGCACTGAGCAGGACAAGTTCGTTAATACAAATATGAACAACAGTTGACAGAGGTCCTTCCCTGCGCAGGTTCTTCGGGGGCTTGGTTAGGGATGTGAAGCGCAAGACCCCCTTTTTCTGGAGTGATATACGTGACGCGCTTAGCCTGCAGTGCCTGGCCTCCATCCTCTTCCTGTACTGCGCCTGCATGTCGCCCGTAATCACCTTTGGAGGACTGCTAGGCGAGGCCACCAAGAACAACATCGTGAGTACCCCCCCAACTCACGAAGGGGCCAGACATCAGTGGCCAAAAATGGTCAGACTATGGAACTTCTTAATAAATGTAGTTGTGTTTTTGATGGTATGGAGCATCGTCAAGTTGACTACATTAAAGCAAGATGGTTTGTATTACCTGCAAATTTGGTGGATGCCACGCCCGTGTGTTGTCATGATATCATGATGAAGGTAGATAGGACTGTAATGATAAGGAGACACTTTGTAGAAGTTCAGTGGGGGTGGGGACATCTGTCAGAAAGGCCTGTGAACTGGTGGGGTGGGAATTAGGCCAGAGAGCCTCTCCAATGTGAGGGACTTACTTACAAACCCATTAGCCTGCTCATCACCTTCCTGTGCTTCCCTACCTCACTGGCAGAGTGCCATTGAATCTCTCTTCGGTGCCTCTCTGACGGGAGTTGCCTACTCCCTGTTCGCGGGACAGCCTCTGACCATCTTGGGCAGCACTGGACCAGTCCTGGTCTTTGAGAAAATCCTCTTCAAGTTCTGCAGGTAAGACGTCGTCTCCACCCCCAAAATGGCTCCTTGTGTACCATGTTACTCCCTATATGTATCTAAGTGCCTATGGTGAGGAGCAAAAGTCCTGTGAGCAGAAAGAGATATTGATGACAAATAAGACAGATTCCTATCAACTCAGATCCATTAAATGAAGTTGAAGAGTAACCTATCAGCATCCCCACCTCCACTCTCTGCTCCAGCGATATGGTTTGTTCTAGTCGAGTGCCCTCTGCTGGCTGCTTTGTGTAACAACTACTGCATGCAGCTCCAAGTACTCTACTCAAAGGAGGTGATCAAACACAGTATGCCTTTGTGCAGTAGAGCAGGGTGAGACGCGATGCCCCAGATCTATGCCTAGACTAGCAGATGGTTTGTTTTCTTCGTTAAAGTTGCCGACTTTGTGGTTTTGTTAAGAGATGCATGGAGTCATTTCAGCTGGAGGGACAGGCGTGCTTCACTCCAGGGTCAGCTTCAGCTCCAACACCCCATCGATCAGACGTGTATGAGTGGATGGCGGCGTGTTTACTGTGTTCTTTCTAATGCGCTGCATGTGACTAATCATCCGCGCAGAGTCTGCACTCCAGACGGGCCAGCTCACTTGCTCCAGTCACCCCAAACAAGGCAGTCTCTCTCCTCTCTCACCTGCACTCTCTGTTTCTTTGTCATCCTCCTTTCAGGGACTATGGGCTCTCCTACTTGTCCCTGCGCACTAGCATTGGCTTGTGGACGGCCTTCCTGTGCCTGGTGCTGGTCGCCACGGATGCCAGCGCACTAGTCTGTTACATCACCCGCTTCACGGAGGAGGCCTTCGCCGCCCTCATCTGCATTATCTTCATCTATGAGGCGTTGGAGAAGCTCTTCAGACTGGGCGAGAAGTTCCCCGTCAACATGCACAATAACCTGGATAACCTGACCTTCTACACGTGAGTCTCCGTGGGAACGACCCCTCCCAGGAGAACGTGCAATGTGTGATTCAGTGTGGTAGACACATGCACACACGCACACTCTCATGTCCAGTCTGTTTATCCCTTGGGTCACTCTCAGGTGTCAGTGTTCACCGCCAGGCAACATCACCGATGAGACCATGCAGCTGTTGAATCAGTCCGGTCTCACCACAGAATCCGTTCTTTGGCGCAACCTCAACGTGTCCGTGAGTGTCTGTGTACAAGTTTGTGAGCGCATGTGTGGGTGGGTGTGTGTGTGTTGTGACCGTCGTGGCCATCTGCATGTCACCGTGAATGACTTTTCCTAACCATCGCCATTACTCCTATTCAAAATCAAACTGCACATGGCATCGGTTTTATAGCGCCTCATGGAGGTGAGAATTCTGGCACTCTGCTGCATGCTTTACAGGGAGGCCAGACTGACACCATAAACTGGGAATTAGGGGTGGGCTGAGGAGATGCACATGGACAGCGCTTAACCACACTTGTTTGTGGGGTTTTTGTAATGCTCACAAGCTGGCTTTGATCAGGTACACTCTGAACGTCTACAAAGACTCTCATTATCGGTAATACTGAGTAGAAAATGTCTGTTATAATAAGCTCTTCATCTGGCCCTGTTTTTGTTCCAGTGGTTTGTGAATGAGTCCTGGTGCAAAGCACAAATTTAATTTAGAAGTTCCCATAACACACTCAAATTGACCTGATGTTACATATCACGGCACAAGCATCTGCTTTCTGAGCTCGCTGGAGTATCCCATGTTGACTCTTTCCCTGATAGAGTCGGACCAATGAGACTGCAGTGGTGGGGTACTGGGGGTGGGACTTCCCAGTAGTTACTATAACAATACATCTCATATCGGTGGCCAAGTGCTAAAACTCTTAAAAGTCACATGTTCTTGTAACATTTCTAATAAGCAATGAGGATCTCCTGCTTCCTTCTTTTAATTCTTAGACTCAGGTGATTTTGGACATAAACGAGATATCAGCTGTAGTGGCACATTGGCTCTGGCTTAGTACTGTTGCCTCATCTAGGGTTGGGGGTTCAAATCCCACCTCCACTCTGTGTTTGCATGCAGTTATGCCAACTGGCTTCTCTAAATTTCCCTTAGAGTATGATTGTTCATGTAAGTGTATATATGCATTTGCCCTGTGATGGACTGGCATCCCATCCAAGGTGCACCCCAGGCTTGCACCCTGTGCTGCCAGAGATAGGATAAGTTGTTAGAAGTTGGGTGATTGGAAAATATACAATAATGTTAAATAGCACTAAGAAGTTGTAACATGAGTCAATAATCAAATGAAATATGACTGAGTACTTTTGAGAGCTTTATGTCTTGCTCCCATCCCCATTGTTTTGTCCCCCCCTTCCCGCCCAGATGTGTAAGGTGTTCCACGGTGAGTTCGTAGGCCCTGCCTGTGGACTCCTTGGACCCTACATCCCAGATGTGCTCTTCTGGTCTGTCATCCTCTTCTTCACCACGTTCTTCCTCTCCACTTTCCTGAAGCAGTTCAAGACCAAGCGGTATTTCCCTACAAAGGTCAGTTGGAGAGCTCAATCACCCATTCATATTCACCCTTTCACACAAAAACATGATAAAGCATATATCTTAAGTGATTTGAGAGACACCACATGACTGAAGTCCGATTTCCATTCTGTGGCATCACATGGCTGCTCGTCAAGAATAATGATGTCCTTCACTGCAGGTTCGCTCCACCATCAGTGACTTTGCCGTGTTCTTCACCATAATGATAATGGTCCTGGTTGACTACCTAGTGGGCATCCCTTCCCCCAAACTGCGTGTCCCTGACTGCTTTGAGGTATGCTGGGTCGCCTGCAGACTGGATCTGAACAGTCACTCAACTAGGCCAAATAAGCATTAATGTGGGTTGTGGGTTTGCATCCTGGATATTAGAAATCTGTCAACTGAGCCCTGCCTTCTGGGGCTTGCCCCTGCAGCCCACCTCCAAGCACCGAGGCTGGCTTATTTCACCGCTGGGTGACAACCCATGGTGGACGCTGCTGGCGGCTGCCATTCCGGCCCTGCTCTGCACCATCCTCATCTTCATGGACCAGCAGATCACAGCTGTCATCATCAACCGGAAGGAGCACCGGCTCAAGGTCAGGAACCGACTCGGTCTGGTCCAGCTGAGATCTGCATGCCTTTACCTTATTGTGGCCTTCAGAATTTCTTTTGCTGGTTGCCCATCATGGATCTTGTGGATCATAGATCACTCTCCTTGTTCCTGTTGGCCCTCTAACAGAAAGGCTGTGGGTACCACCTGGACCTGTTGGTGGTGGGGGTGATGCTCGGTGTCTGCTCCATCATGGGCCTGCCCTGGTTTGTGGCGGCCACCGTGCTCTCCATCTCCCACGTCAACAGCCTGAAACTCGAGTCGGAATGTTCTGCCCCCGGAGAGCAGCCGAAGTTTCTGGGCATTCGCGAGCAGCGGGTCACTGGCCTCATGATCTTCATCCTCATGGGCCTGTCAGTCTTCATGACCTCTGTGCTGAGGGTGAGAGTTCCAAGTAATCGTTGCTCAAGGTCCAATCCAGTGGACTGATAATGACAGACTTTGAGGGGCGAGAGTCAAATCATGAGAATGTCACAAGATCACAAGATATTGCTTTCCCTTACAGTTTATTCCGATGCCTGTGCTGTATGGGGTCTTTCTCTACATGGGTGTGTCATCACTGAAAGGTATACAGGTAAGGGGTGTTGAGAGATTTTCCTATATGATGCGTACTCAGTGCATGGACACACCCACACAGCATTCCTTTAAATGTCATTCCAGTTCATTGACTTGTTTAGATATTCCCTCCGTGAGATGAAAACCAATATTCTTTCTGGAATGTAGACATACATATATGCCGTCAGAACATTAGATGCTTTTGGATGATCATAGATATTTTTATCATACGGTGAGAATTTCAGAACTACTTCTCAGAAGTACGTCACTGCTAGGCCACTCTACTTGCTTTAGGCTCTCATGCGGAAACTTGTTCCCCCAGTTCTTTGACAGGATCAAACTGTTTGGCATGCCAGCCAAGCACCAACCAGACCTGATCTACCTACGCTACGTGCCGCTATGGAAGGTGCACCTTTTTACCATTGTCCAGTTCACCTGTCTTGTTCTGCTGTGGGTCATTAAGGCGTCTTCAGCTGCCGTGGTCTTCCCCATGATGGTACGTTCGGCTCAGCGGCTTCGAATCTTCTGGCGTGTTTCAGTGGTGCTGGCAATCGGATGTTATCCGTGCACTTTAAAACGATCCCCCCTAATGCTTAGGTGCTGGCACTGGTGTTTGTGCGGAAGCTGTTGGACTTCACCTGCTTCAGCAAGCGGGACCTCAGCTGGCTGGATGACCTCATGCCCGAAAGCAAGAAGAAGAAAGAGGATGACAAAAAGAAAAAGGAAGAGGAAGAGGAGGAGGTGTGTCTTATTGTCTCATAGGAGAGCAAGATATGTGAAAACTTAGGAACTTCCCCCTACATGTACTTAGCAGATAACATATCAGTGTCACCATTATAAGTGCTACCGCTCACTATAAACATTTAAAAATATATATGCACAAGCACAAACGTGTAGATTTCCTGGTGAGTGGCGTTGTCTTGGTTACAGGATGTGGAACACATGCTAGAGACAGATGAAGGTGAGGAGGCCAGAATCTGCTACGGGGAACAGGATGTGCTGAAGATCCCGGGCCAGACCATCCGAGCCAGGTGAGACACGTCACCACGCATTCTAACAGCCTTAATTACCAGTTAGCGTGACGGTGGGGTGCAGCTAACGAGCGTGCTGTACAGACGGTGTGCTGGTTCGGTGACCACAGCCCCTTGAATCCCTGTCGTGTTTATCTCGGCACAGATCGGACACCGTAATTTCCGACACGTCTTCCCAGGAGGAGGCCAGCGGAGGGGTTGGTGTCACGCTCTGCCCTCGGCCTGCTCTTTCCCCGCTCGTTGTGCCGTCTGGGATTTGAGTTCATTTTCTTAATGATGGTTTTTAACTTTGCCCTCGGTGTGCCGGCATGGGGAGGAGAGAATAACACTGCCATTAAAAAGGTCCCGTGTGCGTGCCAGTGTGTGCGTCTGCCTGCGTGTGCCGTTCTGCTGTGGTGCTTACCAGTTTAGGGACACAGGCCATTCCCAAGCCGCTTCTGTCAGAGCTTCAGTAACCACAGCCAAGCGCTCAAAGCACACTCCTCATTAATTGATTCATCGCCTCATGTGCTGCGTCACAGTGACCTGCCATTGTCCCGCGACAACGAAGTGGCCATAAAATGGGTGTGCATAATGTTGTAGTAACGTTATGATGAGTATCTCGGATGTCATATGTGTGGGTTTTTTTTTTTTTTTTTTTTAATGGCATTGGAGTTATTCGTGCAAAATCATCACCATTTTTAATTTGCCAGTTTATTTCATTAGTTTGTGTGTCATTTGAAAACGTGTCACTGTGTTTGCAATACATGGAGAATATTGCATGTGATCTTGAAGGTGATGTTTCTGCCAGCAGTTTAATGTGGTGGATTTTATCTTTGCGCTCATGGAGAGAATGGTCCCAGTGTGTTCTCACTTGCATGCCTGGCTGAAGGTGGTCTGGTCTGTCTCCCACTCAGCTCTGACCCTTCCGTCGTAAACATTTCTGATGAAATGGCCAAAACCGGCGTTTGGAGAGCTGTTTCCCTGACTACTGACAGTGCCAAAGGTCTGAAGCCTAGTGCAAGGTAGTTGTATCTCACTCTCCTCTCTTTAACCAAACCCATACACAGTGACTGGTCCGCCCAGTTTGCGTGGCCACACTGTGGACATTGTGACTGCAGACGTTTGATTGGAAAATAAGTGTTAATGAGGAGACGACTGGGTAGTTGAGTAAGCCTATCAGAGACACCCAGGCATTGATATTCTGAAGCTGATGGAGAAGATGCTGTGGGTGGGGGAGAGATGGGGTTTTTCTATGAACATTTCCATTAACATTTTGGTCAGGAGAAGGGAAAATTTTAGTGGTCAAGAAGTTGAGTTTGGCTAAGCAGTGACCTTATGTAACTGGTGAACTAAGGCAGGTGTTTGCTGAACTATAGACCAGCATCCTATGGTGGAACCATGCAAATGACCCCAGTGACACATGGTGCACTACATGTGACTTTTATGAATGTGATGAACAGATGATTGGAACTCCATCCAGGGTGTACCTTATGCTACCCAGGAGGGGCTACAGGCCACCCCCCGTGACTCTACACAGGATAAGTGGCTTGAAAGATGGAAGGATGGAGATAATGAGTTTGACAGACTAGAAAATAACAAGAAGCACAACACTTAGGGCTGGGCAATAAACAGAGGCCATCATAATCATTTTTGACAGTGTGTAGTATACTTAATTGTGGTATAAATAGTTTTGTCTGCACATTTGTTTAATATTGGCCTACTGCATAATGAATATTTTAGGTGTTTATGTATACATGACTGCCCTCAAAACACAGGTAAAAATGTATAACATCTGATATGTATTGTAGGGGAAAATGCATATTCTGCCCACATAAGCACCTTGTTACCATGCCAGCATAACAGAGCCTTTGATCTGGGTTAAAAGCAGGTTAAATCGGAAAATACTAGGGTGTACAAATACAGCAGGACTGAGGGACAGGTGGAGGAAATCAGTTACGGCTGCCTGACACTCCATCCTGACATCCAGGAATATTGGGAAATGCTTGATATGAGCATATCGCCCACCCCTAGCTTAAATGCATGCAAAGTATGGCTCTGTTTCCTCAAAGTGATTATAACTGGTACTAATATTATTTAATGATGGTGGTTCCTTAGACCTTTTACAGTCACCAAGAGGTCCAAGTTATCCCCCTCTACCACATACAGGGTCCCCTGCAGAGACAGGGTGTATGACTGTGTTGTGCCTCTCACTTGTAGCCAGGAGATGTCGTCTGTTAAGATCAACGTTGAGGATGAGAAGGGAGAGAAGCTGGTGGATGCAGAGACTTCACTCTGAGCCTCTGGACAAGGAGATGGAATGCAGCCCTGGTTCATCAGCAAAGAGTCCTTCTCCATATAGCCACCCAAGCCAAAGAGGAGCCGGGTTGTCCATTGTTCGTTATTTATTTTTATGTGCTTGGATCATAATTTTACCTAACTTATAGTCGTGTTTTTCCTTTTTATTAATTTTATGTACAGTTAAGCTCAGTTGCAGATCTTCATTATGTTGAATCGACAGGGTTTGTGTACATTTCCAGTTTAGCAAAATATGATTCTGTCGGACAGCAAAGACATGCTCTTGTTTACCAGGGTGAGGGTACAAGGCAAATTGTTTGACAGTACTTGCTATTCGTTCTTCTAAATGTTTGTGTCTGTTTCTTCTTTTTTAAATTTTTAATTTAAAAAAAAAAAAAAAAAAAAAAAACACAAGGTCCAAACTCATTTTCAGCAGAGTTCTTACAGGTGGGGTCGGAAATGAAACCATGTTGCCTGTTTGCGTATTGCTTGCTACCGATACTCCTGTCATGTCGGAGATGATAAGCAGACACCCGCCAGCAGGCCAGTAATTAAATCTGTGCTGTAACCTCAAGGAACACAATGTGCACAGAAGTACATTGGAAAAACAGGTACCAAAAAGTCGGGCTTGAAAAAGATTCCCCATGACCAGCAGGTGGAGCAAAACCACCAATTCTGTGGCTTCTTGATGATGATGATGATGGTGATTATTATTATTATTATTATGTTTATGTAAAATTTATGACTGCTCTGAGTGTCAAAATCTCCAGATAGCACCAAACAGTGTTATTATTCATAATAATAACTAAAGGATTTTCCCCCCTTTTACTGCTAATCCTACTGTAATACTTTAAAATCTCCTTAACGGGTAGAACTAGACAGAACTGATAAGTCCTTGATGGAGGAAAAATACTAAACTTTTTATTCATTTAAAAAGTTTACATCTGTAATATTTACTGTTATGGGATATATATATTTTAGATTTTTTTTATCATTATAATTGATATTTTTATCGCCATATTCTGTTAAAGGTTTAATTTATTGGCGAATTCTGAGAAGTCATGTGGGTGAGGAAATGGCACTTTTTACATTAGTTTTAGTCTCCGTGCACGTTTGGTTAGGTTTGCAGTCATGTATGTGGGATGGGCAATTATACAGATTATACTCAAGGTGTACTTGGAGCCAACTCAGGAACGTGCATGTACATCTTCTGCCATAAAACCCCTGGGTCATGGGATTGTTCTGCTCCTTTGTAAGTTACAGAGCTGCCGCTTGTGAATAATGCTTCCGTGCTCAATGCAGAGGACCTGCGAGTAGCAATCAGGTTGGGGATGATGTATGGGCGTCGGGGCTGCGCGAGTGCTGCAGAGTAAGTTCTGTACACGTTAAATGGGAAGGACTTGAAGTGTAATTATTCAGCATTATGAGCACTGGAACGTAATAATCCACCAGCCTTCTCATTACAGCCATATGGTCAGTAGATACTGTGTGAAGAGGAAATTTAACAATTTTTATAAAGAGCTTTACTTTGAGTCGGCGTAGGTGCTCCATTAGATATAAATGTAAGATTATTCCTTAGTGGTGAGCTAGATGTCTGTTTCCCGATGGTGAACCAAATTTCTGGCATCCAGCTTGATTGGGGGGGGGGGGGGCATTCAGCCTCAGGCCTTTTGAACAGTGCAGTGACGTCAGGGTTCTAAGTTGTTACCATAGCAACCCTGTATCCCATTTCATCCCTTCCGCAGAAGATTGGGGTGCATTTCCTGCATTGGCTGGTCATTCCCCCTACCCCAGGTCCTTCTTAGCCTACACACTACAAACATTTTTAATTGTGTATCCCCACCATAATGACCATGTGAACATGTACTGCTGCACTGCTTTCAGTAATGGGGAAGTTCATACTCCTCCACCCCACTTCCTCCCTCCAATTGACTGTTAAGGTGGCTTCAGTGACCCAAACTTTAACTCATGAGCAAAATGCTGTTTTGTTTTTCATGATCAGATTTATTACTGTTGTTCATTTCCTCTATATTTTGCATTAGGGAGTGAAGGTGGGTGTTTGCTTCTCTAAATGCTGTTCTATGGGCCGTGTTGTTGACGTCTTCCTTTTGCTTCCAGAGCAGAACAGGAAAGAACCTTTAGTTCTGTGGTACGTCACCTGCCAGGCCCCCTCTGTGACTATGAGCACAGATTCGCTATAGGGTAAAATTAATTTTTTTTTTTTGGGCTGCTATCAGTCCAGCTCTGATCAATGTGAATAGACTGATTTCTGCCTTTTCTTAATCATTTGGTAAATATCATTAGAGGAGGTAATGCAGAAAGAAATATTTTTTGTAATGTAAATGAATTTGTTAAAGCAATAAAAATGTCTGCGTATGTGCTTGTTGTACTGATGTAAGCAGATGCCTAATACAGCTGCTGCTCACACAGCCACACAGCCTAGGTCCAAGTTCCTATTTTGGTCATTCATGTAGTTCTGTGTCACTCAAACCTATAAATGAGGAGGTGGTTTTATTTATATATACACACCCACACAGCTGTCAAAAACTACTCGATTGAACAGTGTTCTGTAGCTGGGTCAACCCACAGAAACCTAGGTCAAAGTGCATAGGTCAGCCCCCCATGGAAAGGTAGCAGTGGGGTCACGGTCACTGTGGCACACAGTCTAGCAGAAGACAAAAATGATCACACGTCTAAGAAATACTTTATTTCAAATACAGACAAAAATACACATTTAGAAAAGAGACCTACAATAGCAAGTTTATTTCTAAAAAGTTCAGAATTACAGGGATAAAATTGTTTTGGGTTCTTCCTCTGGGGGTGAGGCCTATCCATCACGCAAACACCTACCACTCAGAGGGCAAGTTGCACATTCAAGATAACTATGTATTCTTTCATCCACTTATGCTATTCCCACTGATTTCATGTATTTGTCTATTTGTAGCAAGTAATTCCTTTTTGCAAACACCTGAGGCTGTCACAAACTGATGCTACTGTCTCCCATTCAACTTTAACACTGACTTGTAATACAGGGTGTAGCTTTGGAATCACAGTAACAAATGCAGGGAGTATGTCAGACCTAAAGAGACACCAACAGGAGGTTTTCGAGCATCAAACCTGCTGCCCAACAAATTACTGACAGAACAGTGGCTCAAGGCAGCCCGGAATCAGAAACCTTCACAAGAGGGTTTTAAAAGATCACCTTGGCCTTAGCCTTATTCAAAACATAGGAACAAGGACACTTTCAGAGCAAGGGGTGCTACATGCTGGGGGGTATCACCAACCGCCAGAAGGGAGTGGTGGCTGCTTTGAGTTTTTTTTTTAAATTCAGCCGTAAATAACTGACCCCCATTACGTAGTAGGATGGGGTCACACTTTGCTTGCACCAAAAAAATAAAGGACTGAGTAATTGTTCAATTTAATTCACAGCATGACTTCTGTTTCAGCTCTGAAAAGCTCTCCATTTTTGAAAATATTTTCCCTCATATATAATTACAAATAACACTTCTTTGACAATAGAAACACAAAATGAGAATACCAAACAAAAAACATAAAAAGGCCTCCTACGATTTGTAATCCCCCCCCGAAATTCAAGGACTGTGATTACCATAGAAACCATAAAACATCTGTTCTATAAATCAGCCTAAATGTAAATGCACCATACAAACAGGACAGAGCCTTACAGATTAAAAGCTCAAAGGCTTTAGAGCTGCTCTTTTTTTTTGTCAAAAGCATTTTGAATCTTGGACGCTTTCTAATTACAAACTGCAGTGAATAATGAAAGTCATCCTTGTAGATAAATATAGCCAATATGCAGCAAAAGCATTCAGACTATTGCTCAATAACACTGAAAAAATTAAAGTACCCAATCTTATCAACCATGAAAACAGCAGCCTGAAGTTTCAATGGAGATGAACATCTTTACAAAGTTGACTTCCTCATACATTATTTTTCCCCAACATTTTCCAAGAAAATTAAAGTGAATGTGAATACTGACATTTTCCTACCAACAAAAAAAGTTTTTAGGAGAAATGAGCAATTTGCATAACAAAAGTATTTGCATGATAGAAACCTGTCCTTCTGGGCACGGCTAACACAATAGTATGTTAGCTAGCAGCACAGGGTGGTGGCCTGGTCCACTCTCACTGAGAAGGTATGATGAGGCCAAAGTCAAACTGTGTACTAATCCAACCATTCTCAGTAACCAACACAGCAGTCCAGATCCCTAGAGATATAGGGAATAAAGTGAGGTTCAACTTCGACAGGACGAGGGAACCCCACATACTCTGGGAGAACATGCAACGAGCCAAAATCGGGTTCAAACCTGTATGGGACTAAAGGACTATATACAGTATTGTACAAAAGTCTTGAGCCACCCCTCATTTCTTCATATGTTTCCAAAGAGCCAGACTTTTTTTTTTTTTTTAAATTTAGGCTTGAGGAGAAGTTCTCCAGGCTTCCCGAAGGACTTTCAGTTTTTGGCTCTCGTTTTCAGTCCAGTCTCTGTGCCTGACCAGTTTGAGGAATGTTCTTTGTTTGTTAAGCCACACAGTGACCTACGTATGGATCATTCAAGGATATTAAAGCCATCTAACTTAAATCATGAACCAGTGAAGAAACAGGTGCAGATGATTACAGATGATGTTGCAATAAATCACTGTACCTATTGTCCCATTTTCCTAGCAAAATATAAAGAAATGAAGGGTAGCTCAAGACTTCTGCACAGTACTATGTATGTGTGTGTACACACACACACACACACACACACACACACACACACACACACACACACACTGTGGTATTCCATCCGATACAATACTGATGTGAACAGAATGAGTGGGTCTCCATCGGCTACAACAGTGCGTCGACTCCTTAAAGCCAGCTTTCGACAAACTCAGTGAGCGTTTATGCAGAGAACAGCCCATTCATCTGGGAAAATGTCCAGAGCAGCATTGGGCCAGGGGCTGTTCCAAAGTTTTACTTCACCTGACCCTTGAGTGCAAACCCTTCTGCCTCCAAAGCTGGGGAATAGACTACACAACCCAATTCAATCTTTTACAAAAGAACTGTCTGCATAAAAGTCACTACAGTATGATGTGAGCCTAAAAAAAAAAAAAAAAAAGACAAACCATGTCCGTAGCACAGATTAAGCTTGCTCTCGATCACTGAAATTCAAAAAACTGAATAAAAAAAAATTCATTGTCAAAACAGGACCATAACTGTGCAGGAAAACCATCAGCAACACAACAGATACCATAAAAACACAAAAATGCTGACAAAACTCATAATACTGGGGGGGGGGGGGGGGGGGGGCATCGTCATCATCCCCTGATGTGCAAAGCCTTCTTTAAAACACAGACTTTTGACCCGGGTAAACACAGGAAGGGGGACATGTCACTTCAAACAGGTGACGGGTGGGCGGTTTACATGGCACAGAAATTGATAGTCTAGTCCTGGGGAGGGTGCACAGAAGAATGCAGCACATCAGTTACAGCTATCTTGGCTCTCTGGTGGCTCTGGGAACACGGAGCACTTTATAAACGTCGTTTTGGAATGCTATGGCAAAGTGAGGCAGGGGGTCCCGGGACATCAAGCTACAGAGTGGCACTTTCCCCCAGTTCTGGGGGTCCTCCACATCCCAGATCTCAGGCATGCTGCACCCAGGCCTGATGGGAGAGAGACCAAGCATCAGAACAGACACACAGCGAGGGAGGCCAGCAGAGGGGGAGTTCCCGGGGGGTACCTGGAGCGGCGTGTGCACCACGAGTCCTCCAGGACGAAATAGTCCACCTGCAGGCTTATCAGCTTCCTCTTCACCACCTCAGCTGGCATGCGGCTGTACATGGAGTACACCAGCTTTGTCCGCTCCCTGTGAGGGGTGCAGTGGGTGGGAGTCACAGGAGGGACCTCTTAGCACCACAATACTGGTGGTGCTGGGGTAGGGGGCGATCTATTTACCTCAGGCCAGCATCTTCGTAGTGTGGGTGATTCACAATCGGCCGGAGAGCCGACAGCTTGATGCTGGCCATGGTCGGCATGGCTCCTGCAAAGACATCACCTGCAATACAGGGAGCTTGTGAGGGGGCAGGGCTTACGGCACCCTGACAAAAGAACGACCCATCTTTTCCCTGGTGAGATCACTCACTGGGCTTGGTGTTCTCCTGAATCCACTCGAGGAGCTCCTCCTGCGGCAGGTTGCTGAACTCTCCCATGATGCTCCACTGTGCCCGTAGGTTGGTTACACCATGTATGGCCATCATAGAGAGAATGGTGATTGCGGCCAACTGGTGTTTATACCGCTCTCTGATCCAGCCAAAGAGCTGAGGGGTGGTACAGGAGAACATCCAAGCACACAGAGTTGCCTTTATAACATAGTGGGGACCTTCCATTCATTTCTATGGGGCTAACCCTAATTCTAAATATAACAACCCTAACCTTACAATAAATGTGAAAAGTGACAGGTTTTCATTCCTCCAGGGGACAGTGTCCCCACAACGTGATGATAAACAAGTCCACACACACCTGAATGCCCTGAATATAAATACCACCATAAATGACCTCCCCCCATTTCACTCATGGTTATAGTGCTATAACATTATTAGCATCACATCACACCCCCCATTCCCAAACACACTCCCACACAGCCTCTGCCGTCTTCATTACAGGCTTGCTCCCTGTAGTCCTGCCAACACAGGTGCCCAGAGCTGCAGATCCGAGCTGGGATCCCCCCGCCCCCCAGATGATGGAACGGCGTGGCTCACCGGGCGTGAGCAGATCAGCGAGGCCATCAGGCACATATGGGGAGTGAGGAAGAGCTTCAGCCTCATGATGAGGACAGCCAAGAGCGCAAAGGCTAGGAGCTGCAGGGCATGGAACACCAGCTGGTAGGAGAAGGCAGGGGGAGGGGAGGAGAGAGATGAGAGAGAAGATGGAGAGAGATGGGTTAGACAGGAGAGAGAGGAAAAGGCAGAGAAAGAAGGAGAAAAGTGAGAAGAGGGGAAGCAGCAGAAATAAAAAGGGGAAGGAGATAACAGTTGTGTTATATTGACTAAAACCATTTACCCAACCATAATGCTGTCAAAACCCATGTGTCATTCTGATACAGCTAAAGTGATGGTCTCTCTCTCTCTCTCACACACACACACACACACACACACACACACACGTAGAAAATCGCCCTCCATTACCAGTTAATGAGGCAGGTAATGAAAATTCATTTAAAGAAGATTGCTGCCTTAGATCTTACAGACAAATGGCATTATGTCAGAGAAAACACGTCTCCAAGACAACCAGGCACAGACAATAATAAAGCCCTTCATTTGAAGCTTTTATAGAGCTGAAACAGACACACTGAAATAGGAGGCAAAGCATTTATATCGGGGGGGGGGGGATTGGAGTAGCTAGCAGGAAGGAACAGATTACCTCTCCATTGGCACTTAGTGTGGTTCTTGAGATGGGTAGGTGGGGGGGGAGAGAGAAACAGACATGAGACAGGGCTCTATTTTTCACAAACACGGCTTACAGAAAGCAGTCTGAAAGCCTAGAAGTTGTTAACTAGTGACTCCGAGAAGGTCCTGCCAAATTTAATTTCAAGGTTCATCAAGTACAGTTACACACACATACAGATTGCCCCTAGTTGAATGGACCATACCACGGTACACAAGGCCAAAGGGGGGGATTCTTACTGCTCAGAATCCCTATGAGTCCCTTTGCTTGAGTCCACTTCCTGCCTGAGTAATCGCAGAATATCTTTGGTCATCTGAAGAGGAAGCAGCATAAGTGAACACAAAGCCTGACTGAAACAGCAAGAAAGTTATCACTGGTTATCACTAACTAGGCTCGCACAGCTGTCAGTCAATGTGAAACTGGCCTCACCTTGACTACAATGATAGCTAAAATGAGTACATTCACCGGGAGCAGTAGCGTTTTGGTGTACCGAATCGGGGTCTGGGAAAGAGGAAGAAAATTGTCACACATGCAGCACCAATGAGAAGTAGCTGTGCAGACCGTGAAAACGCAAGGCAGTAAACTCCACACTGACTGCCGGCTACTTCTAAGTTTCTCAGGGCCAAACCACTGTGACATCAGGCAAAGCTGGGAGGTTTCATTACGCTTACTTTCCAAGGCATTCACATCAGGAAAAGATGAGAATTAAAAATGTCCACCCCACCTCTCGCTCCATGAAGTCAAACTCAGCGGCACAGGTGTACATCAAGGTGTCAAAGTCCTTGTAGTTTGTGAACTTAGACTTGATCAAGCTGCTTATGTGAGCCTGGGGAAGCACAGAGGACAGGGGTCTACAGAGGGCTGATCCATCTCAGGGAAGCCACGCCCATCTCACCCGCTGAAAGTGCCCATAACTCACGTCATCAGAGGATCCAAACATAGCGGACAAAGCGAACTTCAGGATAACCGTGGTGACGAGCCAGCCCAGTCCCTGCACCAGCTGGCAAAGTAAAGATAAATAAATACTCTGCAGTGTCCTTGACATCCAGGAAGATTGACTGAAAACATCGATTCTATCTTACCCAGGTTACGATTCCTGGTTTGCAGGCTCTGGAAATCCTGCCTCTCAGAGCAATAATCCCCTAGGAGACAAGAGACGATTTGTGGGAGTGAAACCAACTTCCCTGCCAGCGTCAGGCGCCAGAGCAGCTCGCCTCACGGCAGATAGGAGCTGTGCGGACGGCCCAGCCGGTTTCCCTCCTCCCGGAGACGTCTCTCACCCAGATGGACGCCAGTGAGGAGGCGTAGAAGGACGTCAGCAGCATTGCGTTCCCAAACATCGACACGAAGCACAGCCCCAGCGACACCTAGGGAGAGCGGGCAGCCCATTACAGCAGGAAAACAGGCCAGTGGGCAACAGGTAGAAAGAAAGGAAGATTGTCCAGCGGGCCGTGGGTGAGGATCACGCAGGAGACTGCCCTCCTGGCCTATTTAGCCATCTTCCAGTACCGACAGAAACCAGTACTAGCCCACATGCCAATCGGAATTACCATGTGTGTGACAAGGAGCACCTGCATCTTGGTGGCGGGAAGGTAGCCCAGGATATAGCAAGCAAACAGACAGGCGATCTGAAACAAGAGGAGTGGCACGCAGATCAAATTAACAAGGATCAGAAAAAATTAAATCCAGTGGGTGGGGTTACAAGTGCTGTCAATCACAAACACCGACAACTAACTGGTTAAATCAAGCGACAGACAGCAGATTGCAACCCTAACCACTATGGGTCCTAAGACTTATTTTTTGCACTAATACGCACACCCCCCAATGCTTTGTGATAGTTGAAACGCAATTATTCAGCATAACAGCTTTTATCCCTCTTTGCTACAGCAGAGTTAAACAGCACAGGCACAGAACCCCTTGAGGATGCCAGCAGGTCTGAGCTGAGTCACGAGGTACTGTTGCTAGGCGACATAGCACGGAACCTCTGACCTCACTGGAGTCACTCACCTGAGTGAGGAGAACAAACTGGGCAAACTGCCAGGGCAGCATGAACAGCAGGCTGGAGATACAGAGAGCCACAAGGGTCTTTTTGCCTGGTGTGGGGGTCCTGCATAAACAAACAGCCCCTCCACTGAGGTCAGGGTAATGCTTAGGAAAGTTTGACAGTATTTGCTGACCGACACAGACACATACCTGAGGATGTAGGTCAGCAGCAGCATCTGCAGGACGAGGAAGGGGTAGGAGAAGCTCTCTCGGAGGGGAGGGGTCCACATGACACGAGTACTCTGTAACCCCAGCAAGGGGGGGGGGGGGTCAAACACCAAGTTCGATTACGCTGCCACAGTGCAGATTACTCCATTTTTATCCAGCACAAACTTTGCAGCTAGTCTTCACTGTACAGTGACTGTAATAAAAAGTAATTCTGCAAACAGAACAAGAAAAGGAAGTGAAACAAATACAGTAGTGTGAGAGAAATCTTGAAGAAACCCCACTAAAGGACAGGGGCCCAGAAAAAGGTCACCTCAACCACTCAGCGCACACAGCCAACGAAAAAGGCCAGTACCCCCTTCCCCACCCACCTCGCCGTGGTTGAAGAAGAAGCACAGCGCAGTGGCGGTTCCTCCCAGGCGACTTCCACTGCATAGACAGAAGACGGGCAGCGGTCATTGGTCTGCACCAAAATCTCCCAAGACACATGACAAAGAGCCTCACCTCAAGTACACCCCATATATGAAGAACAGGCTCATCATCAGTCCGTTCAGCAGGAACACGAACGTGACATAGAAGTGCGCCGGGTCCCCCAAACCTAACAGGGGGGGATGAGGTGCACATATGCAGTGAACACTGTTTAATCGCCACATCATAAACACCACAACTCAACCTACACAGGGGATGTGCCTACATTCTCAGAAGAGTTCGTGGTCAAAAAAAAAAAGAACAAGTTGCAGAAGGTGACGGCCAATTTTCGACCAGCACCGCACGTGAAGAAAAAAAGTAACCAACAGCTTGGTGGGGGCACAGGGTCTTAATCGTAAGTGGCTGAAAAAAGGCCTTTGGTGATAAAACTCACACAAATGGTGTGGCCACCAGCAGCGCAAACACATACGTCACATGGATGCCAAGAAGTTTCCACGGCAAACACGGTGGACAGAGTACTACCTTCACAGCTGTCCACTGGCTTCAGTCCCTCCCCCCTGTTCACAGACCAGCACATCTTCGTGGGGATCCCAAAGAAGTTCATTGTGCTGATGTAGATTCGGTACCAGCTGGCCAAGACCACCTGGAGTGACAAGGGGAAGAATTTAATAAGGGATTTCCAATAAGTAAACAAGGAGAAGGGAGTGCCTGCAGTCCAATCTGCTGCTCAGTGCTGTTTGCCACCAAAAGCTGCAGCCAGACTCCCTACAATTCCTTACATGTCCGGATCAACGATCACACTGCAGCCCAACAAAGGCATCGTGAACGCTGGCCAGGTCAGTCCAAGAAACTCTGCTGAATATTCAAGGCAAAGGGTCATCAAAAAGCAGTATGTGGAAGATTTAATCATCAGCCACAAAAATTAACTGTCTGTGGTCTTGTACGCCAGTATGACTGAGCACAATTCAAGAGTCCCAACGTCAGTATTTGCTGAGCAGTGGTGCACAGGCAGAGATTCTTTGCAATCTCATCTAATCCTGTTTGGAAAGCTGACAAAGGAGTATCTCAATTTTCCCCACATTAGGTGTCAAGCCGGACCCTCGCCCGGCAATAACGGCAGTGAATCCCAATACCCACCTCTGGGTACAGGTTGAACCTCTTCAGTGTGTTTATTACCAAGGGGTACTCCGTCAAGCCATCATTCATTATCAAATGCAGCCCAGTGGTAAAAGATGGGGCGTCAATTATGATTTTAAAGTATGAGTAATAAAGACCCTGGGGAAAGAACATCATCACTGGTAAATGCAGAATTATATTTAGAAAACAAGATGCCATATGAAAAGGTCAGCAATTTAGGGTTTCATAGCATTTTTAGCAGATTATTTGGCAAACTATACCAGTGCTTTGCTCATACCATACAAAGCAGAAAAATAAAGAGCCAATTAACCCTTTAAAATCTCGAGATGATTTACTCACTTACCATCTCTGTCCGAAAAGCCATCTCTTTCTCGAGTGTTGAAAGGTGAGAAAAATGCCTGTCATTCTCAAACAGGTACGAAAGATGATACCTAATTGAAAAAATAAACACAACTCATTAAGAATTTGATTATTAAGCATTGATATAACTGCACAAATTTGCCCAGGGAAAAATAATGCAGATGATGATGACCATCATCATCTCAGCAGTCAACTCACCAATGTGCTGTGCCGGCTACAGCAGCTACAATAAAAAATAAATAATAATTTAAGTTGCTCACTTCTGCAAAAATTATCCTTATTACTTAAACAACTGAAGCATGAGTGTTTGTTCTTATCAGATATTCATGGATTTTGTTGCAAATAACACGCGTATTTGGTTTCAAATTCAAAGCAGAAAATCGTAGGCTTGCTTATCAGGAGTCAACAGACCCTGTTTGCACATCAAGCTGAATTTGGCCCGCATGCACCCACATTTTTTATTTTAATGAAAATTTCCATTTCAAGCAAAAAAAATAAATAAATCCTACCCACATTTAGCAAGACAATTTTTCACTTTGATAGGACAAACATGATTAAGGTTATGATCTGCTTAAGTTTAATTACAACTCAGCAATTAGCCACCAGCCTACAGAAAAGAATGGGGTCATAGCTAGTGGTGAGAAAAGGAGGCTTCAAAGCCTGTGGTGGGTGGGAGAATCCTGAACTAGCCAATCAATGCTGGCGATACTCCACCCACCCAACAAGTTTTGAAGCCTCATTTAGCCGTAGTGTTGATTGGTTAGCTCACGATTGTCCCACCCACCACACAGATTTTTGAAGCATTATTTGAAACCATCGCCAATCATAACTGTCCACCCAGAGGCATATTAAAGAGGTTAGTTTGGCCCCCGGTTATGTCGCAGGTGTTTCCTCAATTTCTGCTTACCAAGCTAAAGTTAACAGAGCAAGCATGATCGGGGCACGTCATTTAGCCCTGGCAGAACGGATTTAAAAACAAATTTATCAAAACTAAGTTAAGTTACTCAGCTTAGTGGCCCAAGTATTTAAATGTTCAGGGGCTATATTAAGTAACAATTTTAATGCACACCGTATATCCCCTGGGGGGGGGGCACATTATTACCTCCCTGCCACTCAAATAATTTGTAAATAATTTATTACACAAAACTCATTAGATGAGTGACATTTAGCGGAAAAAAAATCTCTGTAGGAGGACAGAATGACAACTCATCAAAAGAAAAGAGAAGCGTTAAACAGCATGACTGACAAAAAGTCTTAACAGAAATCAAAATCATGCGTACACAAAAAAAAAAAAGCTGCCGCTGGTGCCGTCGCCAAACTTATGGAAGCTAAGGCAGCAGAGATGCGTTCGACGTACGGCATACGAAACAGGCGACAGGCGGCTCACCCAAGACTACGGTGACTGCCGTGCTCAAGAGCGCAGACGAAGCGAGGCCCAGCCTGCTCCGGGGGAACGCTGTCGCGGCGGACGGTCCATTCCTGCTGTGCGGGGAGTTGCCACTGAAAGCACCGCCTTTGCCATCCTTACCCGATCGCTTGCCTCTACCGGCGGTTTGTGCTGTGGACCCGGACTGACTTCGCTCCCTGTCCGTAATTTGGGCTGCCGCGTCCCTCGCGGTCTGCTTTCTTGCTTTTACCGCCATGTTTTCATACCCTAAATCCGGGAAGTACTTGGGGAAGATTTAAAAAAACGGGAGGAAGGCTCAGTGGTGCCTAGATGGGCCAGATGCTCGTCTGCTCACTGATCGGCTTTCTGCTCCTTCCCCCCCCAAACGAAGCCGCAATCGTGCTTTTACTACAAGAGTTTCTCGAGTCTCTGCCCCCATCTGGAGTCACTATACAACTGCAAATACTACCGCTTGTGCCAGCACGGCGAATCTGCTGTATTTAAAGACACAGCAGTATCGGCAGGACTTGAGCATCTAACTCTAGATGTCTATCTTCATTTACATAAGATCCCAATTTCTTCCAGTCGCATCTTCATAATGTTTTTCCTAAGCTCATATGCCA
This sequence comes from Gymnarchus niloticus, assembly GCA_009936485.2. Taxonomy (NCBI): domain Eukaryota; kingdom Metazoa; phylum Chordata; class Actinopteri; order Osteoglossiformes; family Gymnarchidae; genus Gymnarchus; species Gymnarchus niloticus. The sequence continues at coordinate 20,954,130 of JAACJT020000110.1, read as the reverse complement.
ATTCTGACTGCTCTGAAATCTTTGTCGACAGTCCATTATGTTATTATCATGGAGAGTGGGACCGGCAACGGCCTCAGAAGTTGAATACAACACTAATATCTTTTCCTTTCGGTATTCATTTTGAGTAAATAAATGCTTGTTTGACTTATGTTTCAACATTTGAGTGCTCCTACCAAATTGTTAAAATTCGGCTAAACATAAAACATGCAAGGCTATTCCATATAAACTCTATATAATAAACGATTTCTTTGTCAAATAGTTTCTTAATTTTAAAAGTAGCAGCTTTTGTAGGTTCGTTGTCCAAGACATAGTGAGGTGTAATTCTAGACGTAGACACTAGATGACGTAATTGTTTTCAAAATAACGCTCGAGCGGTTCACTTATTCCTGCAGATTTGTTCCTATTTGCATTTTACAAATAAACAATCAGACTTGCATCACCTGTTTTATATACGGTACCGGTAAAAAGTTTGGACACACCTTCTCATTCAATGGTTTTTCTTTATTTTTATTATTGTCTACAGTGTAGATCAATATTGAAGACATCAAAACTATGAAGGAACACATATGGAATTATGTAGTAAAAAAGTGTTAAACCGGAATATGTTTTATATTTTAGTCTTCAAAGTAGCCACCTTTTTCTTGGATGACAGCGTTGCACACTCTTGGCATTCTCTCAATCAACTTCATGAGGTAGTCACCTCTAATGGCTTTCAATTAACAGGTGTGCCTTGTCAAGAGTTAATTTGTGGAATTTCTTGCTTCTTAATGTGTTTGAGCCCATCAGTTGTGTTGTACAGAGGTAGGGTTAATACACAGTCTATACAGTGAATAGCCCTATTTGACTACTGGTCTACTCCATATTATGGCAAGAACCACTCAACTAAGAGAAATGACAGTCCATCATTACCTTAAGATATGAAAGTCAGTCAATCCGGAAAATTTCAAGAACTTTGAATGTATCCTCAAGTGTTGTCATGAAAACCATGAAACGCTATGATGAAACTGGCTCTCATGAGGACCGCCCCAGGAAAGGAAGACCAAGAGTTACCTCTGCTGCCAGGATAAGTTCATTAGAGTTACCGGCCTCAGAAACCGCAAATTAACAGCACCTCAGATTAGAGCCCACATAAATGCTTCACAGAGTTCAAGTAACAGACACATCTCAACATCAACTGTTCAGAGGAGACTGTGTGAATCAGGCCTTCATGGTCAAATTGCTGCAAAGAAGCCACTACTGAGGAAGAAGAAGAGAATTGCTTGAGCCAAGAAACACAAGGAATGGATATTAGACCAGTGGAAATCTGAACTTTGGTCCGATGAGTCTAAACTTGAGATTTTTGGTTCCACCCGCCAAGTCTTTGTGAGACGCAGAAAAGGTGAGCGGATGGTTTCTACATGTGTGGTTCCCACCGTGAAGCATGGAAGAGGAGGTGCGATGGTGTGGGGTTGCTTTGCTGGTGACACTGTTAGTGATTTATTCAAAATTCAAGGCACACTTAACCAGCATGGCTACCACAGCATTCTGCAGCAACATGCCATCCCATCTGGTTTGCACTTAGTGGGACCATCATTTGTTTTTAAACAGAATAATGACACCAAACACACCTCCAGGCTATGTAAGGGCTATTTGACCAAGAAGGAGAGTGATGGAGTGCTGTGTCAGATGGCCTGGCCTCCACAATCACCTGGCCTAAACCCGATTGAGATAGTTTGGGATGAGTTGGACAGCAGAGTAAAGGCAAAGCAGCCAACAAGTGCTCAGCACCTCTGGGAACTCCTTCAAGACTGTTGGAAAGCCATTCTAGGTGAATACCTCATGAAACTGATTGAGAGAATACCAAGAGTGTGCAAAGCTGTCATCCAAGCAAAAGGTGGCTACTTCAAAGAATCTAAAATATAAAACATATTCTGGTTTAACACTTTTTTGTTTAGTACATAATTCCATATGTGTTCCTTCATAGTTTTGATGTCTTCAATATTAATCTACAATGTAGACAATAATAAAAATAAAAACCATTTAATGAGAAGGTGTGTCCAAACTTCTGACTGGTAGTGTGTGTGTATGTATATATATATACATACTGACAAATGTATAGGGCCACCAGTCAATTGGGGTGTCCATATACTTTTGGACTTGGGTAATTAAGCCTTAAGCCATACTCATTCCTGAGACAGGTGTATAATTAAACACACAGTCATGTGATCTCCAGCAACAAACACTGGTAGCAGAATGGGTCATACTGAAGAGATTAGTGACTTTCAACATGGCACCATCATAAGAAGACACCTTCCCAATAAGTCGATATCAGTTTTATGCCTTGGTTAACCGCAAGTGAAGTGATTCTATAAACAAGAGTTCAGTTGTGATGTCATAGGTCACAGAAACAGAAAGGGACCTGATGACCCAACATCATATATATATATATATATGCTTCAAACATACAGTATCGACAGTGTAATTTTGAAAGAACTTCAGAATAGTGTCAGACTAGATTTACGATCTGTGAAATAAAGGTATTTCTCTGTAGCGCAAGTAAAGGTCAGACCTATCAAGAACTATTACTGTTCCAGGTATTATGTACCAGTTTTTGATCGTGGGCCCAATAGTTACTTGTGGAAAGCTCAGCCTACATCTTTTAATAACTGAACATTCTAAATTCCTCCAGGCCACACGTTAAATCCAAGCGTTTTAAATTCATATAGCTGTAGGTTTACTTATAGATTAAAAAAATACCAGAGCCTTATTTTACAAATAGCGAAACACGACCATAAAAGTCTCTGTTCTGTCAAAAGGCGTCCATCGATCTCAAGATAACCTAATCCCATATTTCACAACCCCGACTGAATGAACCACAACAACGAATAACAGTCGCGATGAACAATAACCGGATGTTTTAAGATATCCTTATTTTTACCCATTATAAAGAATTTAACAGTGTTCATGGGACAAGCAACTAAATATTGTAAGCATGTAATATCTCCTCGCCTCTTCGGTAAGGCGAAGTGATTTAAATCATGGACCACAATATGAACAACGTAGATAGTTAGAACTGAGAGGAAGAAAGCTAGTTTAACCAATCACAATGTATATAAAGTATGTTCCCTTTTATCAACAAGCCCGTGTTGCTCTCCCCGCAAAACGTTTAAGCAATCGATATTTCATCTTGTTTTGTAAGCTAAATGGTCCTTGGTGATCTATGTAAAATTAAAAATGAAAATTGACTACAACGAATGATTTAGTTAAGGTGCTAGTGAATATTGTGAAGACAAAAATAAAATACAACAAAACTTGGTTCTTCTAAAATGTGGTCCTTAACTGATAAAGGTTAAAATAAACCAGCAAAACAGCTGAGGCAGCAGAGTCTGTTAAAACACACCGACTCCCAAAAGGTAGATACATGACTCATAACTCCCAACAATCACCCACCCAGCTGTAAAAAGGGTAGCAAAATAAATATCGTGTTTGTGTAGTGTAGCTCCGCTGGGGTTCTGTTACAGTTTATTACAAATGTAGAAGTTTCTTTTGCACTTACAATACCAAATCATCGACAGTCACTTGAGCAAATACCGAACGTAACGCCGATCTATCATCTAAAAGCAAACTAGAATTGATAATGAGGGAAGGATTCCTTTCCGGTCACTTGAATGAAGTAATAAAGCCGTCTACATTCGTGTACAATTTTAGAAGAACTTCATCCTAACGCACAGCCTACTGATAACCCTTTAAAACCCACGGTTGGTGAGATTGTCCTTTGTAGTCAATCACCGATTTCCTGCTGGTTACCTGATTGCTTGATTGATTAACTGCTCGAAGGATTGTCAAACCGCCGGCAGAGGCTTTAAAAGCATCTTTTTCCTGTGATCACAAACAAATGCTGTGATATCAGTGTTCGCTGTAATAACGCAGGTCCCCTGTTGTTTACGGGACCGTACATGACAGTGGCAGTTACAGACCATTTCAATTAAGGGGACCAGGGTGCGAGGGCCAATTGTTCTGTTAGAGGGGTACATGCGAAAAAAAAAAAAAAATTGCATTGCCACCAATCAAATTACAAGTTAGTTAATTTCACTTTCATCTAGAGGATCCAGTAGGGGGGTTTCTCTGTCCACTATCCTTTATAAGATATATGGTTCTTTTATACATCCGAAGACCCTAGTCAGGAAGCTGGGATTAAATTTTTATGCATAATTATATTAGCCCATTTCTTTAAATTGTTTGTAGGGTCTGATTGAGTGTGCGAGTACATCTATAATGGCTTGATATCCTCTCCAGGGTGTTCCCCAACCCTGTGCCCTGCGCTGCCTGCGTGGGATAGGCTTCAGGCCACCTGCGCCCCAGGTTTAAAATGAAAAATGTAAAAAATGTACCATACCAAAAATAACTTCTCTCATATTACCAGTTAACTTTTATTTCGATACCTATATGTACTTCCATGTTTTTTGTCTTAAATCACTGTAGTGAATAGCTCTGTCAGTGGTAGTGTCTTCGCACTACCTCGACGTTGCACGAGTTGTCATTCTATTGTCATTACTTTGGTTAGAAGACACCAATGGAAAGCAGTCAACGTCACTCACATATATAACCGTGTAGTTTATTGTAACACCAAGTTACGCTGATTCCGGTTCCATCGACGGCCGATTTAAGGAGCAGCCTCCAGGTTACAAATCTGTATCTCTGCCACTTGGTGCCGCTGTTTCCACAAAAACGGCAATCTTTTGCATTTTGCCTTTAAGACATTGAATCTAAGTAGGTTATGTTGATAAGACACTCTTTCCTTGTGATATGTAAATTAATCATATCTTAATCTTTTAATCTACAGGTTGAAATATTATGCGGTACCTCCGATTTTGATTTTTTGTGTTCCAGTGATTATGTAGTTACTGTTTTTCTTACTGTTTTCACTTATTGTTTTAACTTATTTGAAACTGATAGAGAAACAATAATAGTAATATATGATATATGGACATATTATTAAAATAATGTTAAAATATATTTTTGTCAGAGTAGATGCTGGGCTGTGGTGTGATTTTATCGTAAACCAGTGTTATTTTTTCCAATCACAAGATTGCCTTCATGTTTCATTTGGAGTGGCCTAAAATGATTTAATAAAAACATGACTGCTCTGTGCTCCCACACCAAAATACCGTTTGCTTCATTGGGATTCCCCTTGTGTGGCACACAGCACTGCTGGGTGACAGGAATCACTTGGCCCTGGGACACCAGGAAGGTGCCCTGATCTCATCTGTTTGGGTTGGCTATGGATGGGGACAGTGACATCATGACAGTTTCCCACAATCTCCGCAAACAAACCTCCAGAATGGACTGACAATTTTTTTCCTCACTGCGGACATCTTTGGTGAGCTTGGAAGGAACACTCTGTTTGTTTCTACTGGGACTGATGCTACCAAGCCAGGTCCGGGAGCAGCTGCAGCCTGGAAGAGGCAAAGAGTGCCGAGAAGGAATGGGCAGGCCTGGAAAAGTGACCTACAGGAGTGATATTAGCCACAAACTTGCTGCCCTGTCTGTTTCTGTTACACCGTGGACCTACAGTATTGAAAGCAGGGGGAATCATGAAGGAGGAATATACAAATGGTGTGAGAGATAACATGAATGGGACAGTCACAGGGAGGCTAATGGCTGTGAGAGAATCCTGCTCTTTCTGGGTCTTTTACACAGATTCAAACAATGCATTTCATGCATATGATCCTGACTCACAAAATTAGAGTCACACAATTTAATGTAATATAACTAACGTGCAAGTGACTTCTTCATCTTCTGCTTTCTTTCGTTTTTAACTTGCAGTGCATTTTGTTACCTCTTGAAGCAGTAGACTGTCTATTGTATTGCTTGTTATAGCCTATTAGTAATGTGCAAGCGCTATTCTACTCATTTCAAAAATAGTTAATATAGCCAGTCTAGATCTACAGCAGTGACTAGCAGCATTTAAATCTAATCGGTGCAGCACAGCATTTCTGAATATGGCAGAGATTGTAACAGACTGATAATGAAGATGCATCTTTCACTGAACCAAAGCTACTTTATGAGCTGAAAGTAGCTTGATAAGGGACTCAAGGGTAGAAAAAATCTATATGACCTTCCAGCCATAAACATGAAAATACTTCAGTTATATGGGGGAGATGATTCACTTCAGCGGGTAACAGCAGAAATAGATGAATAAAACTGGATTACTACTGGATCCAGAGAACCCTGGACTCTAAACTACAGATCCTGCCCTTGGCGTCAGATGTCGTTACACTATAGAGGTTCATTCTGATTGGCCCTGAGACTCTGGAACATTCAATTGACCGACCATGATCCTTGGTCTGAATGGTGGTTGGAACTTATCTTACCCTACACAAGAATTTTAACAGAGAAAATTTGTATCCGGACAGCAGTCTTTGATAAAGGCAAATGGAGTCCCAGTGACCTGGTGGAGATGGATTAATCGCAGGTTATTGTTGGTGCGCAATCCATAATACAGCTTTGATCTTGATGGTTTTCCACAAAAAAAAATTCAGTAACAAAACTGGATCAATTTGCATTGTACTTAATCTTTTATAAACACAACTGTATCCTATACAGTACATTTTCACATTTGTCACACATTGAAAACATAATTTATTTTTAGGAGTTTTAGAAGATCATGATCAATTATCTACACAGACAACAGTAGCTTTCATTACAGAGTTTCATTAATAGTTAGAAAATGTAGAATGGCTGGCAAATTTTCTTCTTAATTGGTTATTGCTAATTGCTTGTTATACCTTTAACCTCCATGGTACTTTAAATTCACTAATCTACATTTACGTTTGACATTACACAAAAGAAGTCATCACCTGAGCGGCCTTCATCCATACAGGGCCAGCGCATTGCCAAGTTAGCACGCTAACATAAGGAACTGCACTTTGAAATGTGACCTTGACTTGATGGCTGCTTTTCAGGTCAGGAGAACCAGTGTGTTTGTGGAGACCCTTTTTGGTGAAACCCTTTAACACATAAGGCAAATAGGAAGACGGAGACAAAATGACAGGCACCCCTGCTGTCTTCCCTTGAAAGCCCCCCTGGTACTTTGAAGAGATTAGGGTAGTTCTGAGCCTTATGCATTGGCTATACGGACATGCAGGGATATGTTTTTTTTGGACCTAAAATGGTATGTTACGGTGGTGGCTGGCATGCCAGTCCATCACCCATGTGGCCCATTTCAAATAGATGGTGGCACACTCGGGATCCCAGACTGAGCCTAAATACAGAGTCGGGGAGCCGGGTGCCCATTGTGTGCCTGAGCGAGGTGCCATCAGAAATATTTCTGCTGTTAGCTCAGCTTGTGACCACACTGAGGGAATTTGTTTTCTCACCAAATAAACTGCAGATTTCAGTCTGTTTTGGAGGGGAAACCGTAAGCCCTGACGCTGGACGATGACATCCTAGATCCTGGGGCCATGCTGAGAGCTGCCGGGCGGAATTGAATCACAGGCAGGGAGAGGGACCTTGAGCTTGTGTGTGTGCATATGTGTGCGAATGGGTATTATCTAACCTCATTTGTGGGGACAACAGTCTGAGAACATTTCCAGACACGCATAATAATTCTCGAAAGTCCAGTGTTCTAAGTACATCACCAACAAAACGAAAAAACAAACTCTACCTTCTGCCTGTCAATGGTGTTTGAGCTTTGAGTTTCTAAATAGGATTAGGAGTCATTAACAGCATTCAGGTTTGAGTGAATAGAAAGTCTCCACACATACAGACACTCTGGGTGCGCATGTATCTGGGCTTCTGGTTCCAGTACTCAGATAAACACACCTTTGATCGAGTGCCCAGGCAAAGCCTTTCACAGTCATGTCATTGGTAGATTGGGCTGCTCTCTGAAAAAACAGTCCCAGGAAAGGGTTTTTCTGGATGTAGAAGACATCTATCAGCTTGGGAAAAATCAATTTGCTTGAAGGCTTTCCACAGTTTCCCAGCTCCTCAGAGTTTTTACAGGGAATGGTCAGATGGATTTCCACTTATATTTGCAAGCCAGTGATTTGTTACAGGGACTTTATTTTTCAAACCCTCAATGTCTTCAAATAAGGAGCAGCAGGCACAGAATGAGCAAAGTGGAGAAAATGTAGAGGAAATGAAACAAGTGAAAAAAACAGTAATGAAACTGGACAAAAAAAAAAAAGACAGCTAAAGGATGACAGGCGAGACGAAACGTGGCCATCGGGCCTCGACAGCACAGGGAGCCACAGCACTCACGGGTGGCAGGCGAAGCTGAAGTGTGAATTGTCGACTAATGTTTATGTAAAGCCCGGTCGGAGCGCTGAAGTTTTCCAAACCGCCTCACAAACGTCTCCCAGATGAGCGGGACTGGCGGCGGTGGGGGGTGCAGTGGGAACCACATCTGGGGACTGCCGTGGCAAGCAGTAGGTGCCAATGTAACTATGAATGCTTGGAAATGGAGCTGGGGGCCAGGAGGCAGGGAGTGGAGAAGAATGGTGGTGGGGGGGGGGGTCTTTAGGAAGGCAATCTGTCAGAAGAGAATGGGTCTGTCTTGGTAAGCTTCCTAATAATATTGCATTGACTGATGGCTCAGGTGACAAATGAACAGTATTGAAGGCACAGTAATCATAAATGCATTTTCATTAGCCCCATATTAAAGCATATATTTTTTAAGCAAAATAGAAAAAAATGAAATGTCAAAGGTACCGTATTACTTAAGCTCATTTTACATCTAAATTATAACATCAACAGAAATTATTATCGTTTTTACGCTTGTAAATTATGAGGATCATGAATGATACACACAGTGTGGTTCTCATCTGGACTTTGTGCAGCATTGGGACTTCCTGGCACAGTATACTGTAGGTGAGATCCAAGTGGAAGTTTGCGATGTGGTTCATTTTTATTTGAGATCATTAATTTGGTATTTATAAGTACTCAGAAAGAAGTACTATGTACATGTCTTTGGCTAGGAGTTCTCTGGACGGTTTGTACAGTACCTCTCTGTGGAAGTCAGTTGTAGAGTCCCCAACATCCTAGATGTTAGGAAGGTGGAGGCCAGGTAAAGCAGGAGTGTGAGAACTTTACATGGGTCAGTGTGGGTTTTTTGCCGATTGTAGCAGAGCAGTTTCCCCAAGTTTCCTGCATAAGTTTGGTCAAACTGATGCACGCAGATTTGTCCATTATTACCCTGTATCACATGAATTACTCACCTAAACACCTGTCCAACATATCAGGTCCTCCTCCTGCTGGAATCCAGGATAGCCCCACCTCCACCTTTTTGAGCCAACAAAGCTAGCTCACAAGAAGCTTTCACCAGACTGCCTCCCTTGTCTGCTGGGAATGTACTTCCCCAATTAACATTGGACTAGAAGTATTAAAACAGTCTCCGCCCATCTCTAAACACATATTACACTAACAGCTCACACCCTTTATTTCCTATTTTCTGTCATTCCCTACATTGTAAATTCTGCCCCTTGACTTGACCAATAGCTTGATAGAAGCTAAATTTCCTCTGATTTACTCAGCAAGCCATAAAGCAAGCCAAGCTACGGTTTTGCAGTACTGCCTCAGCGTGGGGGGGTCATTAATTTTGCCCCGGCCGATTTTGCATTCCCATGACATGTTTATTACTGTCAATGATCGGTTATTCTTACAGAATCTGTTATCTCAACAATACACTCCATTTAGTATTCTCTAGAAGCTCATTCAATTAGGCATCTCCTCTTGTGACGGTGGGGCATTCATCTCCCAGAGCAGTGTGTTTGGCAGGCTGTGGCCCCCCCAGCTCAGAGAACATAACCGTGCAGTGCAACAATCCATGTGGGTGTGTGGAAGGGGGTGTATTTTCGCCTTTAGATTCAAGGTCTTTTTTTTTTTTTAGAAGCCTTTGTATGTGTTGTGTAAGGACAGGAAAGACAGCTCAGATGGAAATATGATCCTTTTTGGTATACCAGGTCCTAAAGACCATCATTCCACACTAACCCCCTTTCCAGGCCACCACCTTAACCCTAATTCAGGGTTAAGCAACAAACATAATAGGCACATTGATTTATAACTGGCGGGGAAGGGGGGTGTCCTTCCTAGCAAAATACCCACATACTGACACACACAGAGCGCCTCCTTGACACACACACACATACCACAGTACGAGGTGCTAACAGATGGACAGATGACAGGCCCTCTGTAAACACACGCGATCCCAGGCACTGAGGTCCTCAGTTCTCATCAGCCTCAGAGCTGTAAACAGTGGCCACCCTGATCTGCTGCTATGATGATATATACGCAGATAGACCAGCAAAGGGATCTTGCAAATAAATCTAAATAAACCTGAACAAGTAGTGATATAGCATTATACTGCTCATTACTGAAAAGCAATTAGATTGTACAGGAAGATTGTACAAGGAAAGATTTGATATATGGAGATGGAATCAATCTTTTGTTCCAACAACAATCCTGGCCTGGAGCTTATCATGGGCAAGGGTATATCTAGGACAGGATGCCAGTCTACCAGAGGACATGATGCAGGAGTACACTACG
>JAACJT020000110.1:20893226-20929356 GCA_009936485.2 Gymnarchus niloticus | reverse complement strand
GTGTGCCCCTTCTCCAGGCAATGGAGGAGGCCTGTGGGGATATGCTGTAGATCAGGGGTCATGGCAGGGATGGATACGTCACTCCAGACAATACTTCCCCTGCTGTCTTATCAAGGAGAACATTGCTTGCAACGTAGATGAGGTGTTGTGGCCAGACCCAAACAGAAGACAGGATGCAGCCTTATTTCATTCCTTTGTAGTTATTTCCTTCATTTTCAATTTTTCCATGGCAAATCTGTTTCCTGCATTTTCTTCTGTATTTGTTTTGCATACAGTTCCTGTCCAAGCAGGGGCAAAATGTATTTGTTTTTGGAAAAATAAATAGGATTTTCCCCTTGTATACATGTTTTATTTACTTCATGCAAATACATTTGAAGAAATGTTACTTTTTGAAACCATTTACAGAAGTCTGCCAGGCACTACACACTGAAAATGCAAAAGTGATTGCAGTGTTTTGCATTTATCTCCTCAGTGTGTAGCTAGTGTTTAGGATGGTGTACTCATTTGATGGTTTGTGTGTACAGAATTGATGCAAAGCGCCCTTTTATAAGGCTTCATATAGTTTTGTAAAAGAAAAGGGTGCTTTCACAAGAGTTCTGCAATGTTTTTCATGTTGTGTTAGTGTTTGCAGGGTTTGTGTGTAGAGATTTGCGAAAACGAGTCATAGTTTCAGAAATCATGTGTAAGTATTCAGAAAAAACTGGATTAATTTGGATATAGAGGTGAATTAAAGTACTTGTTCATTATGTGCTGTACAGAGAGGGCTTTTCTGGTAGACAAGACTTTTGCTTTGAAGACCTCAGAAAGGATTAGCCTGGAAGCCACTCACGCCACACTCAGAACATCAAACATGCAGATGGCCTGGCTGTTTTCGAGCGCATCTCTAACGGGAACCTTCCTGCATCTGTTTGCTGCCTCAGGAATTAAATTTCACGTCACTTCCCACGCCAAATAAAAAGGACAAGGAGACACGACGGGCCGCAGGAGTGACTCTCCCCGTCACCCGCGACAACGGCGATGAGGGTCAAAATGAGGAAAGGTGGGTGGTGGTGCAGTCAGGTTGACTCCTGTATGGGCTGGGTCAGTCAGCGCCAGATCACGGTGGCTGTGAGAGAAAAAGGAAAGGGAACAAAAAACACATCTCACCGCTTGCAGAGCAGAAACTCTGATGGGGGGGCGTAATCACATTACCCAAGAAACTTTTACTTATGGCTAATGGAATTCATTTAAAATTGAACCAGTTCGATGTAAACTGATTTGCATCGATCCAGATATCTATAGAGCCAAAGTCAGTCTATCTATTTTGTACGGGAATTAGAAGCTGTAAGCCTATACAGCCGGACTGTATAATCCTATGTTAGAAGATCAATATCGTACAGGCCACTTTCGGGCTCCATGTATGTCCGTCCATGTATGTCCGTCCATGTATGTCCGTTGTATATTTTTCTGGCACTTTCCCGAATGTGTGGGAACTGAATGCCTGTCCACAGTGTACCTGCTGGATGGTAGGCTTACCTATGCTTTGGTCTGTACCTGTTTCTTACCCAGCTGTTAATGCAATTCACCGAGGCATGGAACGCAAAGCCCAAAGGGACAAGGGAGAGAGGTAGTCGCATGTGCCAATAAAACCAACCCAGGTTTGTGAGCCACCCTTCCTTAACTAGTCATCCCATGCACGCTAGCTACTGACACTCAAGCACATACAAATCTTCTCACATGCTCACAAATCTCAAACATTCTCACCTCAGTCAATCCCAGCTGGTCACAGTGATGGGCCCTGTGGTCACCGTGTCCCCCCCCATTGGTCGGCGGGCCTGGGGAATCGATGGTGGCGGGGGACTGCAGTGACAACCTCAAAAGACAGCAAGGGGTAAAACTGATGACTAAGAAAGCCAAATATGAGATTATGTTGCCCCACACGTCCCCTTAGTGCCGCTCGGTAAAATGGCCCCTAAAAAGATAATAACCTTACAATTGCTTTTATAAGGATTGAGTTATTTTATTACAGCCCCATGAAAGAATTGTATCGCTCCTTTTGTGCTCTCGGACTTTGGGAACAAAGCCATCTCTCCAGCCTTCAGCACGGCAGGAGTGCCCTCGAAAAAGGGAGGCAACGAGGTACCGGGTACAACAACAGTCAGCTCGACTACTCGGAAGCAGGAGAGGTAGGAGCAGGAAGAAAGAGCCGTGTCGTGTGGTTTGAGGTCAAAGCAAACCTGGGTTTTAAATTGACCATTCGGCCCATACAAAATATTTTCAAATAACTGGTTTATAATGATAGATATCGCTGGGATTGTTGTTTATGATACATGCATTAGTTGGAAAGTGAAATGTCTGATAACCCAGTTTAATCTGCTCATAAAAGGCTGCTTATGAAAGAACACTACTTTTCCAGGCTGTATGACAACATTCTTTATAACTATGATTCTCCACCAATCAAGGGTGGCTTCAAAGCCCCACATTGATGCATCTGTTGCAACACTCATGCTGTAATGAACCTTATTAGGAGTTATATACAAGAAATGAGCTCTCGGAACTGGTTTTTACTATCTTAGTTGGCTTAGTTGGTGTATACTTCCATCTTTATCTGACACTTTGATGCTGCTACCATCACAGTTACATAAGTGCAATTCTTTCTTTTTATACAGATAGGTAATCTTTTAACTTGCTACAGGCAATTTAGAGACAGCAGTCATCCTAACTGCACAGCTTTGGATTGTGGCCATGAGAATACCAACACAACACAGGGAAAACATCCAAACTGCACACTCATAGAGCTCAGGTGGCATTCAAACCCCAATAGTGATACCCAGGGAACGGTAAACAGCATGCAGCTGTAATATTTACGAGCGCTGAAAATGCAACAGATCGGTTTTGAGATCACTGCTTCTGCCCAGGATTCACGGTGAATCAATATTCCGCCTGTGACATGCAGGCAAAGCTCCAGCAGGGTTTTCGATCAATGCAAACCCTGCAGGATATAACCACCTGACAAATGTTCGAGGTGAGTGCCTCGAAGTACAGCCTCACCTTCCAGGACCTCAGTCAGCTCTCTTATTGTGCCGGGGGGGGGGCGTAATGGAGGTGTATTGAACCACAGAGAGACTTAACACTTATCATTCTGCAATGTGCTCTCCTCCCATCTACATACTGTGACCCTATGTTTCCATTAATCCCTTTACATGCTTATTAGTGTTTTGCCATTGTTAACACAGAGCCCAGCTCCTGCCACTTACAGGAGAGGGAGGTTCAAGGGCCTAGTTACCTGTGTTTGGGTAAGACGGCTTCGTGTGCATGTCTGGGGTCTGAAATATTAAGCAGGTTAGAGACTGTGTAAGTGCAAGAAGGAACACAGATAGGGATTCTGAGCCCCCTGAGAGAATATTGCTTTGGAACCCCAAATATATGCAACTGTTTGCAACATACTGTGAGGTATATATTCTAGGGGCTCTCCAGTTGTAGGGCCCCCAGAATCATCACTACCTTTCACCCTCCTAGCTATGGCCCTGAGTGCAAGGACACCTACTAAGTCTGCACAGGCAAAAAAAAAGTCTCAATTTGTGCTGTGGTTGCTGTTGTTGATTGAAGGTATCTTATCTGCTTTATTAATAAAACAGCTTCAAGAACCTAAGCGCCCTAACAATTTAAATGAATAAAATAACTACTGCACATTTAAAGGCATTTATACTTGCTAGATTTTCAAAGACACCTGCAACACAATTTGAAAGAATTTCCAGGCACTGAAGAGAGATGAAGTCCCCTTTTTCCCTTATTAAAGGCATTGTTTTGGCCGTAACATAAGTAAACATCCTAACTAGAAGTTAGGGAGGAGCTGTAAAAACCTCCCTCACGCAATGACAAGTTGTTGCCATGACGGATCAGGAACCCGCGGGTACCTTTCGTCACAGCTCTAGCAATCTGGCTGCTGACGTGTTTGCCTGCCCACACATCACCACAATACCTGGATGCAGAGTGTTCCGAGTCCAAACACACTATGAATCAACCCAGCGAGCTTGCTGCCATCCATATTAGTGAGGGAATTAATTATTGTCCCAGAGGATCTATTTTTGCCTCAGCGTGGAAAGAGATGTGGTCGTAATTCACGCTAGCTGTTCCATAGTTGTTGTATTCAGGAAGGATCTGAGGAAATCTGTCTGGGAGGAAGCCCCAGCTGCTCCAACATGCCACAGTCCAACATAAAAATGGAAAGTGACAGCTGAGTGACAGGAACGAGCATTCCTGGAGGTCCAGGCCACCCAGCGTCCATTGCAGCAAACGTCAAACAAATCACCATCTATCACAAATTGTCATTGGGAATGTTACCGCCTTAGCCTAATAGCCATAGATCATGAGTATAGCATTATTAAGTCTTTCTTAAAGATCATAATCTGTCTAATTAGGAGGAACCAAACACAGAAGTCCATGTGGTCCTTGAGGGGTAAGTTTCATGTCCCATGGAAGAAACAAGAACTTCAAGTTGGCCACAACTCAGCTATGTTGAAATCTAAAGCAACCAAACATTAGCTTTGGCTAATACAGCATTTCATCTTTTATCACCACAACCACGGTAGCAGGGAAAAGGAAATGAAAGATAAATGAAGGGCATTTAACTTGAGCCTCAACAACAGTATATGGAAAAAACACAGCTTTCCTTTCTCCACCAGTGCCCTTTAAAGCTCAACTCTGCCCTCATACAATTTATTAGCAGTTTCACAGCTATCTAATTGAATGCATCCGGCTAGAGGAGAAGCAGGCCAGACATACATTTCATTATAGGACTTCTGAGAAGATTCTCTTAAGCCGAACTGCTGACTGGACTTGTGCTGCCAGAGAACTGCCGGTTTAATCCTAGATTAATACGAAGTTCTTGTCACTTTAGCTGTTGACTGTTAGGAGTAAAGATGAGAGGCGGAGTGGGCATCAACTGGATGGAGGTGAATGAAGGAAACAAAGATTCTCAATAACATATCTCACTAACATCTTTCTTAGTTGTAAAAGTGGTGTACAGCTCAGTAGGTTGTTGCTCTGTGTCCCAAAGGTTATGTGTTCAAATCCAATGACTAGCACCATAAGCATATTACTTTTGGGTCCTTGCACGAGGCCTTTAACCTAACTGCTCCAGAAACACGTCCCAACCCTAGTCTCTGACTTGATGCTTTGCTTTAGACAGAAATGTCTTCTAAATATATGTGATGTTCAGATGTTGCTTCCCTCACCTGTATTTCAAGTAAAACTGTCCTGGGGCTGTTAAAGAAACATTTGAAGTCCAGTTCAGTTCAGTTCAATTGGCTGGCTACTCATTTTGAAGTGACATCAAGAACAACCAAAGGATGGCAATTGGAGAATGGAGAGCGAGGACGTCAATGATGAAAGAGTGGCCGAAGCAGCAATTTAGTATCAATCAAGTAATCCAGTGGTCAATTAATCAATGCATTGTCCTCCTCGTGTGGGAAACCACAACTGAAAGTGTGTCAGGACGTTCAAAATGAATAAAGGTAAAAGTGGGAGTGCTGGCAATGCCAGGACCCAGGCGTTGCCAAATTTCACCCTGAAGAAGCAAAATTCATCAGCAGGTATTAGTGAATTCACAAGTTTAGGTATTTAATAGACTACGAGATATAACATCACTCAGACCACAACAGTGGCATGACATATTTCTGATGGTACACAATAATTTTTGCCATTAATAAAATGCTCAGAAAAGCAAGTGAGGATTATGCTAATCTAGCCCTCAGTAAGTCCTCCTTATCAAAATACAGCACATTTTTGGAGCTTCAGAAGCTCTTTAAGTAAAGAGGTCAGGCCTGGGTTCCTTTAACAGGGACCATCCACACCAGTCTTCCTTGAGGTACTTCTCCCAGCCAGTGAAACAACAACCTGGCACTCTCTTGCTCCTTTTTCATCGACATGGTTCAGGGGCCATGCCCATTCCCCAACTAGTTTGCGTGTTTTTCCGCCACAAAGGAACTGGTTCCCATGCCAAAAAACAGGTTCGGGAACTGGCATCAAAAGGTAACTGGTCTGGAACAAAGAACTTGTAATGTTTAAGAACTTTTAAGCCATTTGTATGGCATATACATAATATAGCCATCAAAAAAATGCACAAACTATGAAACAAATATTTCAGTCCATTAAAGGGATTATTA
This sequence comes from Gymnarchus niloticus, assembly GCA_009936485.2. Classification (NCBI taxonomy): domain Eukaryota; kingdom Metazoa; phylum Chordata; class Actinopteri; order Osteoglossiformes; family Gymnarchidae; genus Gymnarchus; species Gymnarchus niloticus. The sequence continues at coordinate 20,923,210 of JAACJT020000110.1, read as the reverse complement.
CGAAATGAAATGCTAGTTTCGCAACGTGTAGCGAGGCTTGTCTGTGTATCGCTTTGGATTATAACTTTATGTTTTTTCTGATAACTGACCCAGTGTTTTTGGGCAGAATACTGGATCGTCACATCCCTATGTGAAAATATACTGGCAGTTATACTACATATAGGAGTAAGGCTTGGAAACAGAGGACATGGTCCGCTATGTTTCCTTTGTGTTATGGCTGGAGTAGGTCAGTTACGTAGTTGCAACATTGTCATATTGAATTTGAACCTGAAAGTGATGGAAATGTGGGTCGGTTCACAGTAGGCTAGGTCCAGGCACTAGCACTAGCTCCATTTCCATAGAAAATAGGCATTTCTTACCCCAGCCAGGTGCTGACAGCATGTGATGTTCGACTCCCACCAGCTCCTACTTCTTTAAGAGGTACCCCTCCCTCCTCTCTGCCTTTTGTAATTATGTTGCTAATTTTGGTGATGGAACATCATGGGGGGAGGGGAGGGTGCACTTGGGAATGAGCAAAAAGCCTGTCACAGCACCGCATGCATATTGCATTCCATAAACATTAGCTACCCCTCCTAGGACACACGGAAGCTGCTCCCCCAACTTTACTGTGACATTTCCCATGTTAGGATCCATAATAATGAGGGTGGTGCCCCAACCCCAGACCCTCGACCTGCAGGTCACTGTCCGTAAACAAGCGCCACTCATGAGCAAAACCCAGTTTGACTATACAGAACTGAGCTAAGGTATATCTAGGGTAATCTAGTCCTGAACTTGGGTCTAAGTTTGGTTTAAGTTTTAGCCTTGGGCTCAAATTAGCCCTGTGGGCTTCCAGAAAAAACTGGGACCCCAGTCTTGGGGCTATGGTGATGAGTCTGTCAAACTGACCACCATCTAACACTTTAGTCTTTGTATTTGTCTCTCAACCCTGTTTTGGATGAACGACTAAAAACTGATGGATTTACCATCTGTTTTGTAGTCCATACCTCCTGTTGATAAATGTTCAAATATAAAACAGTGCAAGATTGCCTAGACGCTGAATTGTTTTTTTTTTGCTCATCTTCATAGTGTAGGTTTTAGGGGAAAAATCAAATTGGGATAAATTAGATCAGTGGCCTAGTTAGGCCAGATTAGGATGTCAGATGCAATTTCAACATGACGTTTGGCTTATTAGCTCTTAAACAACATTGTGTGTGAGGACAAAGGATGTGCATCTGTCACACAGCAGCGTCTGACATTAGCATGTGGCTATGCTGACTTTTAGCCAGTCTGGGTTCCGGAGATTATGACTTTGGTTCCAGGAGCTAAGCAGTCTCATTTATAGTGCAATGGCTTAGAAACCCCCCCATGTGATTCCCCCTTCGACTGATGTTTCACCACACAGCACAAATCAGCTTCAAATCAATTTTGTTTGATTGCTCACAGAAGCCTACCACAGTCAATTACCTTTCAATCTCATCTGGATTGAGGATTTGTTTTGGCCACTCTTGCCTATGCTGTTTCACCATCTATGCATTGGTTGTGTGTGTTGTGAGCTGAAGAAATGATGGCATCGGTCAGGCCTGAAAGCAACATGTGGTAAATAGTTAGCTGAATAAACCAAGCTATGGAATGTCAAGCCAGTTGTTGTTGTTTATCTTTAAAAATCTCATTCAGAAATCAGGGGCAAGATACACCTGTGGAGATGGCTGGTACTCAGATATCCATACATTCGGTTGTATTTGATGGCAGAGTCACTCTCCTGACATGTTGGAGATGACATTGTTCCTTTCTTGATTATATGTATTTCCTTCTATCTTTGTATCTTTCTCCTGACTGTCTGGCCACAATGTCTGTCTTTCCTTGGAATTATGGTGTAGAACCCTCCTATTTGGTGCTGGGCCCCACATTGTCCTCAGAGAGGGTATCTCCCTCTGCCACAGACAGGAGCAATGTGACGCCAGGGGCTTCTCTTCTTATCCGCCTGGCTACTTCCGTGCTGAGCCAATGTCTCATCAGTGATGGGGTCAGCCAACTGGGGGGGGTGCCACATTCTGTAGCTGTTTCCCATCATGCTCCAAGCACCTTCACAACCCACTAAGAAGGGGCACTCTACTGGCATGTAATGTTCTCCTGATGTTTTCTATAGAGCTGCTTCAGTTGTTCTTTGGCTTGGAACATTGTTCAGTCAAAACTGCTGGTGATGGCTGTGTCAAGGGTCTTGTACTTTGCTGAGGTAGCTGCTGCCCCCTCAGCACCATGGTGCCCCCCTCCCCCCAGCCCACCACAACCCTTCCATGAGCCAGAGATAATGACATTACAGCAGTCGGCGACGGTACGATAAGAGGCCAGCACAAGCCCCAGGGAGTGCTTGGAAGACTTGGAAAGGGAGAAGAAGAGGAGGAAAGAAAAAGTAAAAGTTTAAAGAAGGGGGGAGAGAAAGATGGAAAAGTGCAGCCAGTCTAATCTCCAGCCTGGCTCCACAAACAGCTGAGCTGAGACGCTCCAGACCCAGGCCCTCGTGGGCTGAGTCCAAATCTCAGAACCAGCCACATTTATGGAGGGTGGCGGCATGGGGTGGGGGGGTGTAGCCCTTCAGCGTTAACAGCTAAAACAGGGCTTCAGTGAAAGAACAACACAAAGGAAAGGAAGTGACTGAGATTAGCAGGCTTGGGAGATCTTGCCTGATGATGTCATCATAGTTTGTTTTGCAAATTTGAATCGATCAGATCAGATGGTCTGTACCATGTGAACTTGGTCCCAAAAATGCCGTCATCATGAGCACAAAAAAATGTACAATAGAAGAACTAAGACAATGAGACAGGAATGTTTCTGAGAGGTGCTTTTGACCGGAGGATCACCAGTATCACTAACTATTAGCATAGCAATATACAGTAATTATTACTGTGGCCGGCATGATGGCTTCACATTGCCACAACTGCGTGTCTAATTCCTGCCCCCAGCTTGTTGGGTGTGGGCTTTGCATGTCCTTTCCATGTCTGTGCTGGTTTCCTCCCACAGGCAATGGGCAGACTCTTTCAAATCAGTGTGTGTGTATGTATGTGTGTGAATGCTCAGAAACTCACTGCTCACTCACCTGTGATACAGCAAAGCAGGCCCTGTGTCAGTTAGCAATGCTAGAAAAAACACCACCCACACACCAGACATTCTTTTATGCTGGGGGGGGTGGGTGAAAGCCATGCTTAGTCGAGTATATTGTAACATTCTCCATTATACAAATGAAGAGGCACGTGACTGAAAATGAACTATTCATTTGGCTGTTGTTGACCACAACCACGCCATACACAATGATAACAAAGGGGATAAATGACACTGCACACACATCATTGCTTTCACTCCAACCGCGAACTCTCTCTCTCTCCTCCCACTCCCCTACACACCCATCCAACCAGTGCACTCCAACAACTGAAAATAACCCCCATCAAGTCTTTGTAATAATAATTCCTGATCACACTACAATATTAAGTTTATTTTGCTCCCTATCCATTGAAAGTCAGTCAATCATCTCTAATGGAAAGCATTGTCTTAGGGCAAATAATGGTATCTGAAGAAATGTCTCTAAAGTACTGAAGCCGTTGTTTGAAAGATATGTCTTTTTTGTTATTGTGCTGTGCTATCAACCAGAAGACCTTGGACTAAAATCCTATATCATGTTGGTGCTGAACTTCAGTGCAATGAACCAAGAAGTATGTAGGTTTGATTCCCAGGAATCAAAGATTTAATTGTGTACAGTACTTTATAGAGGGCGAACAACATTATTTCACCAAGAAGAAATTAAACCAAGTAAAGGAGAGCTGCTGTGAGGTATTAAATGATCTGACAGTAAAAGTGAAAGCTGGAAGAGAATGAAAACATGTTTTTGGAAGTCAGGACAAAAAACAAATCAAGTCTAGAGGATTGGGGCTTCACTGTCTGAATCACCCATCAGTATATGAACTAACTGCAAATAAACCTGCAGAGACAAGAATAAGTCTCTTAATTCAATGTTTTCTATTTCTGGTTTTCTCTGTTGAACTGTGCATTTATGTCTGCTAGAGAAGTGAAGGAGTTGGGTTGGAGCTGAGTTTGCATGTGAGAGGTGCAGTGGTGCTATAGTTAGCTGGGAGTTTTAAACAGACCCCAGCTGTGCATATGTGGAGTTTTCAAGTTCTCAGTGTTGAAATCCACTCCCCTTCCTGTGATGCCTAGCCAGGCAATGGATCTGAGTAGGTGAATGCCTGGCGAGGTGAAGTACGGTAGCATCTATGTGAGCTGTGGTGCAGTCAGGGTTGCTGTGAAGACTCGTCTGGATCACCAAAGACAATGCAGGTCTGGTAACCCCCCACCTGACCAGACATCACCATAGGAGGGTGCAGGACCCCTTGGTCCCCAGTCGTCTTGGATTATCCCTCACCACCAGACCATACCCTGGATTCCGTAGCATGTGACGATGAGGACTGCGCACCCCCGTCACCACCAAAAACAAATCTTCCCCTTCCTTCCGATTTTGTCCTCCCCTTTGAAAGTCCTGCATCGATAAAGATTCTAGCAACAACGGCAGATCTTGAATGTGACTGGATCTCCCTAGCATGAACTTTATATGGGAGCAGCTCAAGTAAGATGGTTGTAAAGGAGAGGAACGTGGAGAGAAACATGGAGTAACCTCTTCTCCCATGTCCTGCCCAGTGCGACCAGGCAGCCAAACTTACAGACCGCCCTGCCAGCCCGAATCCAAAGGGGGACCAACAAAAGAAGGTCTACAACTAGCTTGCTCTCACTTTGCCTGGATGGGTGGCCGCACCCAGCAAAACATCCCACATTGGAGTCGTACCCCAAAGAAACTTCTAGTCTTTAGATCGGGGGTAATCAGACTCTTGGATGCAGCAAACAATCAATGCCTGGAGCAACATACAGCTCTTGTGGCAGTAGAATTTAAGTGGTACAAAGTTTGCAGCCCTCAGTGGGACTCGGCTCTCAGGGGAATGGTCTCTGACAGAGGAAGGCAAATGATATGTGTTCTTCTGGAGGGGATACCCTAATGGAGCTCCAAGTCTGCACAGCATAGACCTGACTATTAAGAACTCTCTGCTGCATTCCTTATCGGAGGTCCCTGCAGGCATTAGCGAGTGCCTGGTGTCTCTTCACATCCATCTGGCAAAAGTCTCGTATGGTACAGTTTTAAGTGCCTTTGTACCAACCTTGAACTCCTCTGAGGAAGACAAAGATGCCTTTTATGAAACAGTCTGCAGAGTCCCTCGTATGGATCAGATAGCACTACTAGGCAATTTTATTGCATGAGTCGGCTGAAAGGCCTAGGAAGAAAACATTGGTCAACATGGTCCACGAAAGATGAATAGAAATGGACTTTGCCTCCTTTCCTTCTGTGCTGAGAACAGGTTCTGCATCACAAATACATCACAAACAGAAAAGTGCATGAGCAAAACAGCAACTTAAGATAGCAGAATAATTGCAATGAAATAGCAAGAGCTCCAGCATGACTATATACAGCAGCATAACTATGATGGAGAGGCTAGTGGGGACACAGGCATGAGAAATACCTGATACAGATATTCTGGAGCCAAGCCATGCAAGGCCTTATAGGTCAGTCAGCACGACATTTAACAGGAAGCCAACATAAAGATAACAATACAGGACTAATATGATCAAATTTCCTAGTTCCCCTTAAAACTCTGGCTGCAGCATTTTCTACCACCTGAAGTCTATAACAACCCAGAATTACATCCAAAGAGCAGAGCATTACAATAGTCCAATCTGGAACTGATTAATGCATGAGTTAGTCTTTCAGCATCATTGAAGGACAGCATCTTCCTAACCTTGGCTATGTTCCTCAGTTGGAGGAAAGCTGTTCCAGTGATATTCCTAATGTGAACATCAAAGGACAGGTCTGGGTCCACTAAGATGCCAAAATTTCTAGCTAGTGTGCTCGGTTTAAGTGAGCATTCATTAAATTTTACATCAATAAACTGATCTCAAAGCACGCTAGGACCAAGCAGCATTACTTCAGTTATATCTTGATTGAGGAATAAAAAATTGCTGGCCATCAGGCTCCTAATATCTAGTAGACAATCTTCAATTTTTGTCAATTGTGACAATTCACCAGGTTTAACTGATACTTATAGTTGTGTATCATTAGCATAGCAGTGGAAAACTATACCATATTTTCTAATTGTGTCATCAAGTGGCAGCATATACAAGGGGAACTGCAAGGGGCCCAACACTGACCTTGTGAAACAGAACATCTAACTCTGATACAATCAGAGGATTCATTGTTAACATGAATAAACTGGTAGCGGTCAGTAGGATAGGACTGTAGCCAGGACAATGCCTGCCCTTTAATACCAACTAAGGATTTTAGCTGGTCTAAAAGAATGCAATGGTCAATAGAACAAATGTTATACTAAGATCTAAAAGCACCAGCAAGAAAAAACAACTGCAATCAGAGGCCATGAACAGGTCATTCGTTACATTCACTAATGCAGTTTCAGTACTGTGATGTTGTCTAAATCCAGATTAAAATGCTTCATTAATTTTATTGCTCTGTAGGAAAGAGTACAATTGTTTTGCTCCTATGTTCTCCAAGACTTCAGAGAAAAAAGGAAGGTTAGAATTAGGCTTATAATTTGCTAAATCCTTAGGATCAAGTTTAGGTTTTTAAAGAACAGGTTGGACAACAGCTACTTTTAGCAATTGTGGTACATACAGTATACTTAGTGATTAGTTTATCATATTTGGTAAGTTACCACTAATAGATGAAGCAATCTCTTTAACAAGCCTGGCTGGAATAGGATCTAAGATGGAGCTAGTTGCTTTAGAGGAAGATATCAGGTTCAGAAGTGCAGATTCTCCTATAGGAGTAAAGCAATCCAACATTACTGCATTGCTTCTATCCACTACAGCAGGACCCAGTGAAGTCTGGTGGCCATCTGTGGCAGAAGTACTTCTTTGGATTATCTTGCTGATGTTACTTATTTTTCCATTGAAGACTTTGAATGATTCCTAGTTAGTTGAGACACATAATCAAACAGGAACCTAGCATTGTTTTTGTTAATTCTATCACCCTGAAGAGATATATGGATCTAGCTGTGACTAGGGTTTGTTTGTACTTTAAAAGGCTATCATTCCATGCAACGTTGAACATCTCTAAGTTAAAAGAACGCCATTTACAATTTATTTAGTGCTGTTTTGGTCATCTTGTTTAAGCTAGGTTTCCATCAAGCAGAACATGCTAAGACTTGAGTCAGATATGATATTGTTTATAAGTAATGCTTTAAAGGTCAGAGATCTCACATTCCAAAGCCACAAGTTGAGCTTGACCTCACAGGTATTTTGTAGCAAAGGTTCTGACTTGATACTTATCAGGTTATTATTACAGACATTGTTGAGGAACAGTCCTCTACAATTAATAGTGTGGGAAACAGACAGTCTCAATGTAATGAACATTATGAGACAACTCTAAGCAGCTAGCCAATAGTCTCTTAAGCTGACTCTACAGCCTGGATGTCGATAAGAGCCTGGCATTGGGCCAAGTAGGCTGAATTCCGTTTTTCTCCAAAATCCAGGCCCGCCCGAAAAAGTCCACCAGTTATCTATAAAACCCACATCATTACTGGGCTCCATTCCGACAACCAACAATGCAGTGACAATAATCTGCTGTAAATTTAATTGCCGCATTTAGCGGAAATGGAGCCAGAGCACATTAGTGATGCAGACATCTTCTTTGCAAGCTTACACACCTCTGCAAAATTCATCTTTGTGATCTCCAACTGCCCATTAGTGCCAAGGTGAATAATATTATTTGAGGATTTACATTTACTTCTAGCCAGCACTTTTAGATTTGCAGTGATGTCAGTCATACAATTGACCATGGTTGTTGGAGATGCAATTTTCATGTTTCGTAAAAGAAAGTCACAGTTAAAAGAACGTTTTCAATGGGAAATTTGGTGGGTGCTTCACTGAGGGCAGAGAACCTGTTGGAAACGTGAAGGGGTGAATGGTGCTGATGAGGGTTAGGTTTAGGTTTGAGACTATGCTGCCGAGTTGTCATCCATTGGCCTTGCTGCTAAGGCGCTAATGTCAGAGCTGGGGAAGACAGGCTACCTCAGACAGTTGTATCCAGAGCTGCTAAAACTGAATCTGTGAAGTTCTCACTTTTCAAAATCTCGTATAATTTTGGATACATTCCGCTAACATTGCAATCTTTTCCATCAATCTACCAAACAGCTTACATTTCTCACAGATAAATGTACCAGTAATGACAGGAGAAGAATAACTAAACATATTACACTCCACAAACGGAACAGAAGTCATGGTATCCTACTTACATTTGTACCGAAGCAATGGCCTTTGTACCCCTTAACGTACGCATCTTTCTGAACCGGAACCTGAAGACTTTGACAAGGATCACTATATACAGAGGTGTCTGCTTTACCACTCTTCTATATGGCGGTGAGGCTTGGACCACATACTTTCAACATCTGCATACCCTGAAGAACCTGTATATCAGGTGCTTACAATGTGTCCTGGGACAAATTGTCCTCTACGGGGAGCTTGTGGAGGGACAGCGCATCCCTGGTGGCCCAAAGAAGCAGTTCCATGACCACATCCTGATTACCTTGAAGGCCTTCAACATCCTCCTTGTGCATCTTGAGACTCTGACTGCAGACCACATTAAGTGGAGAACAATCCTTAAGGAGGGGACTGAGTACTTTGAAACCTGCTGAACCAAAAAGATAAAAACTTAGACACCAGTGTGAGAGGCAGGACTAAGACCCAGGAAGAAAAAGTCACATGGGTTGTTAATTGGTTAAAAGGTGAGAAGCCAGGTAGAAGAGGGAGACATCTGGACTTGGGCAGAACACCTGAGGAGAAGTAGACGATCAGATGTTGCAGTGTTGTGAGTGTCACACTGAAGACGGAGTATAACCGGAGACTGTGTTTTATGTAAACTTGTAGTGGGGGGTTGGGCTCTCAATGGGTGTTAGGATAATTTGGTTGTAACCTCAATTGCTCTTGTGTTTTGGTTTAAACGTGGTGTTCGGTGCAGCTGGGGTGTTTTTGTTACCTTGAATGACTTATCTAAGGTATTTTTATTATCTTTGTTTTAGGACAAGCAGTCCACTCTGACGTAATAGCTGGGCACCGTTTGCTCCCCAATTTTTTTTAAATTTTATTTTCTTTTTATGAGTGTGTGGTGTTGGGGTGGTCCTCTGATCCTGAACATGGTGGTGCAGTACGGTACTGGGTACTGGGGGGTCTGGTAGTACCTTCGTGTCCCCACTTGTGTTTTGAATTACGGTCACTGTTTGTGTTGCAGTACTCTGTTTTGAAGTGACTTGTTTGGAGTATTGGGCAGTGTGGTTTAGCCCAAAGTTACATATCCACACCTAGGAGGACCTTCCCTTGTATTTAAATTTTAAATATTTTTTAATAAAACTTTGTCTTTGTTTGCTCCAGCCTCTGCCTCCATCTGTCTTAATGCAGGTACTCCGTGTCTAGCGAAAAAAGTTGGGTCTCCCACCACAGTTAATTGGGAGTGGCATAAGCCCCATGTGGGGCTTGCAGGTTCTCTACATGTTTGTTCCAGCTTCCTCCTGCAGTAAGAATACATAGTAAATTGGTGCCTCAGATGCCCATAATGCATGAGTGATCGACTGGCACCAAGTCCAGGCTGTATCCCACTTCATACCCTTTGCTTCCTGGGACAGACACCAGGATATGACCTTGCATTACTGTGCATTGCATTGCGGGCAGTGATGTGGCTCTGTGGGTATTGTGTTTGTGCTGCTGATTGATAGGTTGCAGGTTCAAATTCTGTAGCCAGCAAGAGTACCTGTATTGCTATTGGGCCCTTGAGCAAGGCCCTTAACCTGAATTGCTCCAGGGATACCAGAGACTGGCTGACTCTGCACACCAACCTTTGACTTGGAGAGCAAGATGGGAAAAAACATGAAAAATACAAATTTCTCCACAGGGATGAGTAATGTACTAATTATTATTATTGGATGGATGGATGGACGGATAGATGAATGGCTGGATGGAGAAAAAATAAATTTCACAGAATGTTCCAATACTTGAATGCATGTGAATCTTAATTTATTAAAAGAGACACTTTTGTAATACAGCCAAGGCTCCGATTAAGCTTGTGTGCGTAAAATGGACCGTGAAGAACAGATAATTAATCAACTTTAGGTTCTGAAGTAATTACCACCAGCTGATTGAAGGGTGTGGGGGCAGCTCAAGCATAACTCACAGGCCTCCCCTGCAAATGAAAGATGACTTGTGGCCAATTAGCCTGGTACACAGATGGAGGACATGGAGGGGGCCTAACACCACCATTTCATCAACTGAAATGTGTGCACCGACACTCTCACAATCACACAGTGTCATAACCAGAAAAGGTGGTCAAGCAGTCCTTCCCTTCCACACACACTAACATGTATGTCCTTCACTATCTAATCAGCTGCAGGAAGGGGTTGGCGGTGTATTAGCTGGGGGAGGGGATAAATCCCTGGTGTGTGTTTATGTGTGGGTTTGGGTTTTTGTGTAGAGGTGTTCACTGTATGACCAGTGAGCCAGATCCCATCCATTTGAGCCTCCATCCCTGGAAAGTTTTAACCCGTGGTAGGTCAAGCCCCAGGCTGTTTTTTATAACTCTTGGGTGTGGTGTCCTGTAGAGGGCACCAGGGGAGACACACAGATAGTAGATGAGTTTTCACAGTGCATACAGTAGCACCCCATGCTTATGGCCCACAGGATAAGACTCTATGGGAAATTGCAGCCCTGGCGGTAAAAAGGGTCACAGGGTTCATGTGCAGACTTACATGTCTCCACAAGATTTTGTTTACCCCCCATCCGTTGGTATATCTATGGCTGTATAACCTGCTGAAAATGGGAGGTTCATAACCCCCCATCCCGAAAACACTCCCTGGGTAACAAACTTCCATTGGTCTTCATTCATTAATGAAGAGCTTTTGAAATGACACCAGATGCAGAGGGCATGTGGGTCCTTTACCCAAAGGAGATTTATCTTAAGAATAAAGAAAAAACAATTTAATGACTGCATATTTTTAGAATCACTTGCTATCAAAATGTTAGAGTGTCAAATTCTAACTGAGCAGCTGAGTCACAGCCAGTTACAGTACTACAGCAACCATGGTGCCAGACAGGTGGATATGAGCTAAATGTGCTTTGCCAAAAATGTCAGAAACTTCCGCAAATTACTAAAAGCTAAAGGTGAGACCTTTCATCCTGAGAAAGAAAATGTGTTTCACACACTACAGACGCACGTCTCTGTTCAAGAAGTTATGAATCCCATCTCCTTCAATGACTCTGCCAAGCAGAAATATCCAAACAGTGACATCTCCGTCTCTTCAGGCATCTGGGAGTTCCTCTTCAGCATAAAAAAAACATGCAGCTAGCCAGCAAGAGACGTCGGCTGCTGTCAACACAGCCCACCTTCTCTACGTTTTTTTTTTTCTCGCCATGGAAGAGCCACGCTTCTGCTGCGTAAGACGTGTTTACACCAAAACTAAACCTCTTTGTATTTATTGCCGCACAGAAATCCCAGGTCCTTAGCCGTCGGCAAGCACAGGGGTGGGTGTCGAGGAAAAGCAGATACCAGACTCGAGATAGAGACTAATCCCCAGGCATCTTGCTCTGGGATCGTGTGAGAGGGCCTGGTGTTGGAAATGGGGCTCCCACACGCACCGCAAAGCTAACCTTTGTACTGGAACTTGCCAGAAAAGGAAAGAGGTGGTATTGTATCTACCTCTAAATAGAAGCTGTGAAGTGCCAACTTTTTGTAATTGTCTTGTTGTTTCCTCACAGCCTACCTTTCATACCTGATTGTTCCTTCTTCCAAAACGCTTAACAGTGTTTGCTGGAGACTGTGGTGCAGGGTGGGGGACGATAACCAGCAATGGGATTAGCGTGCCGTCGGTCTGTCAGAGGGCCCACCATCTGACGTGACAGCAGCTCAAGCGTTTATCAACGAGAACCCAGAGCTGGCGTCCTGCTTGTTCTCACTGCCTTGGAGACGGCAGATCTGTGGCGGAGAGTTTTACACGTATCACGGTATCAGCAGCCAAAGACTTTCCCACGTGATTACGCCAGTTAAAAAAAGACCCTTGAGCACTGCAAAACCAAATACCACACTTCACTTAACATTATTGTCTTGTTTTACAATGATTTGAAATGGTACGTTATCTTTACAAGGACGGTTAGAGATAGTCTTTGGATGCTTCATACTCACCATACCAGTGAACAGTTGGGAAAGGAAAATAAAGAATAATATCAATTACTGTCTTTTTAAATAAGCAAATGTTGCCATTCTGGTACTGGTCCTAAAGATGTATGGACACTTTAGCTGGTGAAGGTTCAGTTACCAAGGTGAGGGAAGTGGTGGCCGGAGTTAGCAGACAATAGCCTGTTTAAGGGCAGGGAGGTTCCAGTGGGGCCCGGTTCCCATGGTCTGTGACGAAGTGGCTATATTGGGCCAGGAATCCCATCCTGGGTGGCACAGAATGTGACAAGTGTGGTGTCTGGTCTCTTGTCACTCCTAGACTGCGGGGAGGGTGAAGTGACAGACACAGAGATAAAATGACTGACAGACTCAGGCACAAATAGGTAAACAGACAAACAGAATGACAGACAGATAGGTAAGCAGACTGACAGACAGAGAGACACAGGTATACAAACTGACGGACAGAATGACAGACAGATAGGTAGACAGATCGGTGCAGGTTAACTTTTTGAATGTTTTTAGTAAAGTTATTCTGTCATTTCTTTAACTGTTAAGAATAGTGATAGTGGTAACCAGGCTGCAGGCAGGGGACATACTGGACGGGATGCCAGTTAATCACAGGACACACACATACAGCCCAATCACATGCAATGGATTTTTAGAGGCATCTGCATGCCTTTGAGCTGCAGGAGGAAACCTGTACAACATGGGGAGAACAAATAAACTCCACAGACATGAATCAGGATCTGATTTAAACCCCCAAACCTGTAGGTATGGAACAGCAATGCTCTCTTCTGGTCCACTGTGCTGCTCCAATAACAAATCCTCCAAGCTTATCTTGCTCTAAGTGCAAGAGTTTCCAGGCATTAAATCAGCTGGGCGCTGGTCCAGTCCATACATGGACACAACTATCTACTATCTACAGGCTTTCATGTCCAGAGCTTTGAGCTCATGTCCACGTGTCTTCGCCTCCCATGATGGAGGTTGGCCTAAACATACTGGAGGCAGCTAATAGTACACTGCTTCTACTCTGCAGGTGGTTCTGGGCCCAGAGGCAGGGAGGCTGCAAAAGGGTGGCGAAGGTTACCTATGTCAGCATGGGTTAAAGTGTAGTCTTGTTAAAAGAGGTGGGAAAGTCTCATGCTAATATCCATACACCAAACTCATATGGGTAAAATGTCAGGCTATTTAAAAAAGGAAAATTGTTAAGCCATCAGCTGCAGGTAACAGAGGAGAGAAATTTCTTAAATGAGGCCAATAGATGGCTGGGTCAAAATATACTGTATATAAAAATCCACTTTCACACCTAATTAAAGCATCAGTAGTTTTTCATGTATGGGCTGTAAGCACCATATCAGGCAATTATAGAATTAAATTTGCATGTCGCACCTTGTGAATACATGCATTTAGAACAGCAGAACAATTTTGCTTGAGGCAGAACTCTGGCTATGGAATTAACAGGCGCTTTTCCACTGAGAGTGAGACCAATTAGCCTGGGACTGCTGATTATCTAAGCATGTGCAGTGCATTGTGGTCTTTTGTCCCAATGACATCCTCTATGTGTGTGTGCAAGTGAGTGTATGTGTGAGCCGGTGCAGTGCATTGTGGTCCTTTGTCCCGATGACATCCTCTCTATCTGTTCAGGCACGTGTCAGCCCAGACGGCACATCACCATCTTTTCTCTTGGTGACATCTCCTGCTTGATGACGCGCCGCCATGACAGAGAGAGCCTTTGTTTGGTGTTGAGCCGCTGAGAAAGGCAGCATGGGGGGCCCCGTGGGAATGAGCTTAGTGACATTTCACTCTTTGCCTGCACAACCCCCCCTCGCCCTCCGCCCGTCAGAACATCAGTCTGCAAACTAAACACCATAACCCTAATCTAGCCTCGCCTGGTATTGTGGGGAATCATTATTCTATTATATTATTATCATGGTCTCAATGCTTTTACCAATAGCTACTAACAATCAAACAATTCTGCTGAAGCAATCTGGGTTAAGTACCTGGCACAAGGATATAACAGCAGGGCCATGCCTGGGCCTTGAACCAACAACCTTCAGTCAGTTTCCTTCACCACTGTGCTATCTACTGTAGTATTTGGATCATGCACAATTTTTGGAAGTTATAGGGTATGGTAGGTCATTGCGCAGCATTTTGGGGCATTCTGGGGTATTTTGGGACATTGAAGGACATTGTGGGACATTCTGTGGCATTGCAAGGGATTGTGGAGGGTGTTGTGGTGCATTGTGGGGCTTTGTTCTCCTGCCCCCTTCAAGCCATGCTGACAGCTTCACTCAGTCCATCAGGCAGAGCGCCACATGCCTCTCCCTGTGAGTAGGGCACAAACGAGGCAGAGGCAGATATAAAAGCCCTCCATTGCTCACCCTAATCTGGTTAGGGGTCCGCAAATGTGATTGGAGCCCTGGGAGCGAGCATTCAGCTGGCTGTCATTAGCAGCAGCGACCGGGCCCTCAGCCCTGGCTCAGGCTGGGGGGTTAACCCAATTTGAGCTGCTGGAGTCTTCACAGGCAAGGGGGGGAAGCTAATCGAAGAGGAGACCCCTGCACCATCCACAACCCCATAGCCCCCACCAATGGGCTACTTAATTCTGCATCAGATGTACGAGAAATGAAAGGAACCAGGCTGTAAACATCACATGACCGACAGCAGAACCTCAAAGTCACCCAGTTACACTACTGCAGCTTCTATATGTTAACTAAGGAATTCTCCGTTGACAAAAATATAAAAAAGCTCAGTGACCACAAAGAATGCCATCTAATTTATTAGTTTGATTTACTCTGGCAGCTTTTTACAGGAGCAAAAATGCAATAAACTGATGCAAAGAGATTTTCAAGCAAAATGACAACAATAAACGACTGCGGACATGCTTGGTGATCAGTCGCTGTCATCAGACTTATAGCACTGAGTGAAAGCCTCAGTACAGAGATGTGCTGCATGACACAGCATTGATCTGAAGAGGAATTTTGTATCCATCCATCTTCTATAACTACATATCCGGTCCAAGGTCACAGTGAACCAGGTAGGGGACACCCTGGGCAGTACGTCAGTCCATCAGGGCGAAAAACATCACACACCATGGACAATTTAGAGTTGGCAATTCACCTAAACACATATTTTTAAACACTGGAAGGAAACTGAAGCACCCGGAGGAATCCTCCATGAATATGGGCATTACATGCAGGCTGCACATGCACAGAGGTGAACATGGGACCTAAACACTCAACCCTTGAAGGATTACCCACTGAGGCATCGTTCACCCCCGGTGCCATAACATGCTATGCTGAAAGAGTGGCAATGAAGATTAATTAGTTCTTTGAAATTAATTGCATGACATTTTTCATGTCTGCTCTGATAGAACGGATGCCTATGTTAGACATGTTCCCCTTCAGGGGCTTGAAGCTCCACACTTTGGTCCGAAGGTCTATTGATCTACATACTTTTAATTTTAATTTTGTTTCCTCTGTGATCTTCAGCTTTTTTGTCGCCTTCCTCTCTGCTAGCTCAAAAATACTTGACCAGAGAGAGTAGCAGAGTGGGCCCTGATCCATAACTCACTGCTCACGCTGTCAAACAGGACATAAAACATGTTCATGTGTCCCCTTTTCTCATTTTCCAGATAAACCCGTAGTGTTGGGGGTGTGTTTGTTGCATTAAGCAATGTAGCTCCCTCCTGCACTTTCTGACACAGTAATTAGAATGGAGGTTGAAACTCATTAGTCTGACATCTGTCATGGTAAATGATGGCGGTTCAGGAGGTGGATGAGAGTTTGGTTAATTGGCGTGCTTACTGTATTTAGCGAACAATGGCCCGAGGTCTCTATCACATGCTCATGTGGGGGTGAATCGATGGTAGCTTCAGAAATCAATGGCAGTTGCATTTTCTCTGCAACAGAACTAACTCCTCACACCACGGCAGTCATTCCTCCTCTTTGTTGCCATCGGAAAACTGTGATCTTGCCCCAGCCTATTAATGTCTACACCTGGTCCATGACAAGGTCTGTACCTGGTCCATAACTGTATCTATTCCTAGGTCTTGAGATGGTCTACGCTTAGGTCATAAGGTAATCCATGCTCAAGTCATGATATGGGTTTTTCCTGGAGCATTTTAGGTCCATACTGAGCCTTGAGACAATCTATATCTGGTCTATTAACTGATACATTACTGGGCATGAAATGGTCTACGCCTGGTCTATAAGGTAATCTACCCTGGGGCTCTGAGGCTGACTATAGTTTGGTTGTGAAATGATCAACAGCTGGTTCATAATGATGGTCTATATTTCAGACAAAGCACTGTGACAACAGGTTAGTTTTTTACAGTGGCAATGCCAAGAAAAGTAAAAATGACGTCATGGTGACTAAACACCATAAGTGGAACCCAAAAATGCATCTCTGAAGAAAAGGTTCCATAGAGACAAATCTACAGAGGAAACCTCTCACTGACCATGTGATCATATTCTCTTGGTTCCTCAAGCTCATTGGTTTAAAAGCCTAATGGGAATAGGCAAGTTGTATGAATTCTTTTGTCTCTTTCTAATGTGACATACAGAGACACTTCTACAAAAAGCTGATTCACTTTTTCAAAATTAAAATACAGTAATTGCACATATGGTAAAAGGAATGAAGCTTCAAGACCCACAGAGGGTCAAATTATAGCAGTCTGTCAGTAATGGCCAGGTTTAATCCAATGGAAACCAATGACATGACAGATGAGACTGTGACTGACAGTCCATTATAATTTCACCTTGGGTTTTGAAGTCTCAGTTCATTTAATGTCTTTTTATGATGCTTTAGTTATGGAAGATCTACAGAGGAGAGATGGGTCGGCGAGGGGAAACTGAGTTGTGCTTCAGATGTCATTTTTATTGGCTTGGTCAGGACACTGAGGTGCCCATCTGCTTGCCTGTCTTCCTGGGAGATAAGTCCTGCAGCTCAACCTGAAAGTGAGTCTCATTTTTGTTGTCTCTCAATACTTCTCCCACAGAGCACACCAAAGAATGATGTAAACTCCATTTAAAGTTTACAAGGTTACCTCTGACCTTTCTGTAGACCTCCAAACTGACCTTGTATTTACACCTTTCCCACCAGAGTACCTTTGTAAAGAAAAAACAAAATCTATTTTAAAATCTTTAAAATGAGGGTAAAATAGCACTTCAGAAATTTGCTTTTCTTGTGGAAGCTGAAGTAATCAAAGAGGAGATATACATGCTACACTATTTATGGATCTGGACTGCTGTTTGTGCAACACAGCAACATGCTATACAAATGATTTCTGTACAGATCAGAGCAAAGGCATGTTACAGAAAGCACCGTTCAAATAATCCAGCTGGTGGAGGATTGGCTGGCCCTCTCTGACCTTAACCTTTATATACTGTCTAAATGCATACTAAGTCAGATGGGGGGATTATGGCACCACATTCTAGAAGAGTCTCTCTGCTTGTGTAGAAAACAGAAAGTGAAATTTAACAGCTATAACTGCTCTGCTGTAACCAGTGACTCACAAGAACAAGTACTGAATTTTTTGTAACTATTTATATTGTTCTTGATGGATGAGTAATTTATAATCAAATCAACACCTTAACTGTAAAAAAACACTATGACTACACAATGTAGCAGATGGATATTGAATACTGTACCCCACCGTCCATTCTGCATCCCACTACAATGCAGATTTATTCCTTCTGTTTTGCTGGATATATCTAAATCCATTGAATGCCCCCATTCTATGTCTAGTTTCCACTAGCTGCATTACTGCAAGTAATGGACTCACAGCATCCTAAGCATGTCTGTGAGAGCTTAATGGTTCGGAAAGGCTGAAGTCCGGGCCTAAGCCCCTCAGCCACGGGAATGTGAAGCTAGGAGCCACAGTTAATCCCTGTCTCCTCTCTAAAAGGCCCTATGCCAGGCTGGCCACAATAATGAGCATGTGGCCAGCACGGCCATGCTTACACTCAATGAGATATGACAGAATGACCGCAGGGTGCAAACGGAGTGGCGCGTCATGACCGTGAGACATCTGTTTCTCTCAATCATCCCTTCTTCAAACGGAAGAGGTTAGATGATGTTCGGCTAATTACACAAGCCTTGACTCATTCACGGTTTTTTGATCCAGAGTACGGCGGGAGGCAACAGCATGCCGACCCATGTCTCCCAGAGTCTCCGCTGACATGAAGCACACGGTCAGCTGACCACATCATGCTAAGCACTGTAACCGTGTGAGTTATCACGATGGGTTATGTGTGAAACAAGCCTTTCATATGATGGCAGATGTCATTAACATTATAAATAGATACAGGACAGAGGTCAATTTTTCATTCATACTGATGCTTACAAATGAAAGTGAAACTGACCAAAATGAACAGTAATGTTTTAAGGCGTGGACAGTAAAAATATAGCTTCATTAAAAATGAAAATATAAACAAATATTAAAAAGAATTCACAGCAAAAAAACCTTATTGGAAAACAGAACCAAACAACTTCCACGCTGGCACTTTATTTTCGGCCACTGTGTACATCCCACAGTGTAGAAAGGAAGCCAAGAAGATGGGGGGGGGGGGGGCAACAAAGAGAAAGACGAAAAGTGGAAAGAGTGAACACTGAAACCAAGAAGAGAGAGAACGGGACAAAAGGAAGAGAGGGCTTTGTCCTGCCTGAGATGGAGACGAGCCCGATTATTTTTTATGCCCTATCTCTGTGTGGTTGACGTCACTAGTTGTTTATTGCATTTGGGGGGAGGGCTATCTTTAAGTTGCAGGGGGCGTCCTGCAGCTCGGAAGACTGTTCTGGGATCAGACTCTTATGGCCGTGGCCAGGCTGGGTGGCACCAGACACTCACCTAGAAGTTGCTTCAGGTCCAATCAGCATGTCAGCTCTGTAGCCCTGAGACAAAACCAGTGAGTTTCTAAGGCCACCACCAAAGGTCTGTTAATTACTTAATCAACAAGTCACTTGGCCCAATCTTGAAATAAGCAGGCAGAAATGCACACACTAAAGCACACTAGAGTGACGCCTATTAAACTGAACTCAGTGCATGAATTATTCAAATTTGTATTGTTTTTTTTTTTTTTTCCAGATACAAACAGCTATTGGCCTTGTGTTTTAAAATGGATGTACAAATAGCCATAATAGCAGCTCTGAGCAAAAAGGCACACTTCCTCTTTGTCAGGCAAAGAAGCAGAATGACAACAAATGGCATGCCAGTGCCGTCACCCCCTAGTGGCAAGTGATGGTGCTTCATGTGGAAATATAGTTAATACGATCTGTAAGTAGTGTAGTAGTTAAGGGACTCAAAAAAAGTTGCAGATTCTGATGGGAATTTGCTGTTGTACTCTTAGATGCTGTGCTTCTCCTGAATGTCTTCAATAACCATCTTGTTGGTGTCAGTTAGTAAAGCTGTAATGTGCTACAATCACCTTATAACAAGAATGTGCATGACATAAAGAGAGTATGGTAGATAAATCATGTAAGAGAAATACAAATAGAAACAAATACAGTATTCAGTTTGTGTGTAAAATGTATGTGGTAATATGGGGGAGGGAGGCATATCCTCCTAATCGCAAGAGACACTGTCATGTTACCTCATTTACCCTGCGTTAACTCTGCCCAATCTTTGGTTCCTGACTGAAGATTCTATTCTGACTTTGTTGTCCTAAGTGGAAACTGGCAGAGACTCCCAGAGGCAGCCCTGTATCTCCATCCAGCTTGTCTTTGCCCATCAAAATGGTTTCCTTCTCAGCTGTGTTCATCCTTTCCCAGCTCAGACACTCATAAACCTCTGAAAGGGACCCCCAATCCCTGTTGTTCCCAGCCTGGTCCTGGCATTACATGGTTCCATTCAGAGCTTTGCCTGGGGTGGTTCTCCCAACAACAGCACAGCATCTGTGATCATCACATTGCCTCACCGTAGCACTAGACGAAAGCATGACATATGTCCAGAATCCAGTTAATCAATTAGCTGCTTAACAAACCCAGCTGACAGGGCCTTGTTTACCAGTAGAGAATCAGCAGAGGCTGACCAGGCATTGTCAGTGTAAGAAATCTGCTCCTTTTTTCCAGGCCCCCCTAGCACGTCATCAAGTGACTGCTGTTCAGGCTGGACAATTCCTGGAGGGAATGTGACCTGCAGGAAGACAGAGGAAGACATGTACAGGTGGGTCACATGGCATCGACTTTGATACAACCTTCAAATTACATTGTTAGATGCAGGTCATAGAGCCTGAGCTTTTCTCCATTGTATTTTCAAACAAACAGCTTACAGACATATTTATAGACAACCTTCCCTCGCTAATAAATTTATTTTTGTTTCAAAGAGCTTTTTTAACTGGGAAAATGTGTATTCATTTTGTCCTGGGAGTAGAATTTAATAATTCAACCCGCAAAAACACATCTGAAAAATCACCCCCTCTGAAAAAGGCACTATATGAGGTAATGGATAAGGAATTCAACTTCCGGTCAATAGCATGCAAACTCCTGAGGGAAAAGGTTCGGCTGTTGTCCCGTAAAAATGCTCTTAATGAAGCAAAGCCTTTATTTATTCAGGATGTTTTACACTGGAATGTGCTTCCTCACACATCCCATCTTTCTCTCCTTTAGAACACATGCACATACCCGTGAGGGCAAGCTTGGGTTTAGAGCGCAGGGGCAGCCACTTGCCCAGTATCCCCAGAGCAGCTTTGGGGTTATGAACCTCACTCAACGTCCCAGTTGTGATATGGACACTTTTTGACAGAATTTGAAGCAGAGACAATCCAGTCACAAACACGGCCACCTAACCTACAGAGCCACATGACTGGCCTGTCTTGGACCTTTCAGGAAAAAGATACCCACCTTCAAAAACTTCTAAATAATAAAATACCCAAGTTGTCTTGGATTGCAGCGAGTCATGTAATGTCAAAGACCCAGATTTGCAGTCTGAAGGTTGGTGGTTTAATTTCCTGAAAAGGTTTTGCTGTTGAATCCATAAATTAGGTATTTTAATAGAATCATGTAGCTGTACATGAATAAAAATGTAACTTGTGCCAGTTCAATTTAGCAACTAAATGTAAAAAGTATTGTTTGAAACCAAATCTGAACTGCCTGGTTAGTTTTATATGTATTTTTCTGTCTGTCTGCAATGGACTCAGATACATCATATTTTACACATTAATGTAATTTTCAAAATTCATAAATTGTTTTGCAATGCAGGTTATTTACCCCAGACAATGGTTTAACAAAAATATTACTGCAAGTATGTGAATTTGAAAAGTATTGGTAGCCTAATTAATATCTGTTACCAGGGGCCCGTTCCAGAAAGCTGGTTGAAGTAATCCTATCATTAAACCTGAATTCTGATTTTAGAAAACTGAAAGTCCACATTCAGGATTTGTTGAATAATCACAATTGAGGTTTAACTATAGGATTTCTTAAACCCGATTTCTGGAATACCCCCAATAATAATAATAATAATAATAATAATAATACTTGCACACATATTTACTATTGTGGGATTTTATAGTGATTCTCACTTTATCACAATGCATGATTCCTGACTACATCCCAACAAAACTAGAAAAATAAACTAAAATATTCAACCATTGGCATTTTTATTAAAAGAGGAACAAAAAGCCAACATCCTGTAGCTGACCCAATGGCACAAGGTCTGCTGTATGCCTCTCCTAGGGGGATCTCACACACACACACACACACACAAATAACAACACACTAATGCTGAAAACCCATCATGTGGACATGATTGTATGTGCCTGTGTGTGATGTTAGGAGGTTACTGAACTGATAGTTACTGCGTCGGCACTCCAACCCTCCAAGCTGACAGTCTGGCTAATCACCACAAGAAAAAGACTTCACTAATCAGCAGTGTGAGAGCAACCACTCCCCTCCCCTCCTTAAACCTCTGCACTCAGTGCAGTCACTTGCCTCGCATGCCACTTATCTGCAAATGAAGACAAATTTGGAAAATGAAAATGCACCCTCAAGCCCCCCACCCGCCGACAGACCTGCCAGAGTAGCCCTCAGCAGAAGATAACTTGGGATGTCTGGGGCCACGGTCCTGTATGCTGATTTGCCAACTCAATGAGCACCATGATTGGTTCAAACTATCACATGACTGCCAGACTGTGCTGATGTCTGCAGTTTTGGATCTCTGACCAGCGTATTTACTTTACAAGTAAAAAGGTCAAAGTTTATTGTGTCAATTTTTTTCAAGTAAATTTTTGTAAATATATGTGTAAATATCAAATCGGGAATAGGACTTTGAGACACATTTCTTCCCACAGTGCCTGCATCATAGCGCATCCAGATGTTTCTTAATAACCTGACCTGGTGTAGGTGTGACTTTAAATCCACAAGGCCTGTGTGATGCTGGTTTTTTGTTTTTTTTGGGCCTTAACATAACCAATGACATTAACAGAGATTGAGTTTATAAAGACACACACATTCACCTACATGTAGACTCAAACAACACACAGAGTTAAGTATTCATAGTTTTTACACACAGACTAATGTGTAGCAGTCATGCAGATAGACACACGTGCTGCACGCAGACACATACAATGTGCAAACATACACACTGATATAATATTTAAATTTTCACGTCATAAACACAAACATTCATATAGTATTTAAATTCTCTCACAAACATAAACATACATTTCTAAAGGGTACAAACACTCATACATTTAAACACAGAGACAGTTTAAAGTTTCTCACACAAACATATACCTCATATAGAGTTTAAACTCTCACACAAACATAAACCTCATACAGAGTTTAAACTCTCACACAAACATAAACCTCATACAGAGTTTAAACTCTCTCACACAAACATACACTCTGTCACTGTAGATTGGGAGGTAAACAGACATTTCTTTTTTCACCCCTCCCTGGCATCCATATATCTTTATCAGCACAGTCCTCCAGCTAGACTCCTTACCTCTCTCCCTCCTTTCTTCCCTCCTTTCCTCTCTGCCTCTCATTATCTTTTTCTCCATCTTTCCTTTCCCATCTCTCGCTTCTTCCTTACTCTCAAGTTCAAATTCAAATTCAAATCACTTTTTGGTACAGTAAATGTCCACATCAACAAAAAAAAATGAACATGACCGTTCATTTCTTCTATTTACATCTCTTATATTGTGATTTTTCTTCTTACATCCTCTCTCTCCCCCTTTCCTTTTCTGTTCATCTGCTCTTTTCTTTACTTCCTGTTTATCCAGCTCTTGCCCTCTCTTACGATCTTTTCCTCTCCTTCTCTGGTTCCCTCTTTTGTCATCCCTTTCTCTGTTTCCTTCCTTCCCCTCCCTCTCCCTTACCCAATTGCGGGCCCAGCAGGGCACCTCCACCATCCCAGCTCCCCTAACATGCTCCCCTACCTCAGATGTCCAGTCCCCACAGTCTTCCTAGCCTTTCCAGTTTAACCCCCAGAGCTGAGGCAGGCTCTGCTGCTGTTTGTTCGACTCTGTCATTAGCCTCACTATCAGCCTGGGGCCTTGGGCCTGGGGTGGGGGTGTTCTGTTCTGTGTCTCTGAGCCGAGTGCAGCCATAGGGTCACTGACAAACATGGCGGCCGCCCATCACAGCAAATAAACAGATCCACCCACTTGTAGCATTTTGGAGCTCAGAAGCACTCCTGTGAGGAATGTTCAAATTATACAAATGTTGAGCACAAGGGCCAGAAAATACTGGCTGCAGAATAGTTTTCAAAGCATTCAGTTGCCCTTTACTTTTTCAGGATGACCTCCAGTCCTTGCAATTTGACCTACCCCCAGCCCTCAAAACCAGATCACTATGGCCATGAAACAGTATCTATCAGCAGGACACAGAGGGCCGAGGAACGGTCTTAGGACAAAACACCTGTTGCATTCATACGATTGAATCTCCACGGATGAAAAACATGTTAAATTCCTGCTCGAGGGTACAATAGTTATACTCAGCCTGGGGCTTGAATCTGCAACATTAGTGTAAAAGCTTGGCTTATCATCCATTACCCACAACCCCAGGTTCACTGCTCCTGTCTTTGCGTTTGGTTGAAAGTGCAAAATGATACATGGGAGTGAATGCCAGGCTGTCACTTTGGGCACAGACTGAAAATGATTCCACCGTTTTGATGGTTCAGATTACACAGACTATCCAAACAGGGATTTAAACGCATATACATGAATGGTTGAAATATAAGTACAGTGAAACCATTTTTAAACACAGTCAGGGATCCTAGTTTGATTGGTACTGTGGTGTCCAGCTGAGTTCTTCCAAAGTCTGCAGGGCCATACTATTGGTGGAGTTACATCATGATTGACAGATTGCGAGAGGAGTTTGTATTAAAACATTATGTAGCCCCAGTGCCAGGAGGTTGAGTGTAAGTCTTTGTAGAGGTGTGTCTCACTGATTAAAGCAAGAAATAATCCAGTAATCGCTATATTGCAAGAATTAGATGTAAAAAGGTTTAATTACATTTCATGTTTCATCTCAAAACATCCATCCATCCATTTTCCTAACCATTTATTCCTATTCAAGGTCGTAGGGGGGCATGGAGCCTATCCCAGGCAGCAAAGGCCTAAAGAATGGGGCACGCCATGGATGGGTTGATAGTCCAATCAGAGCGCACATACCTAGTTAGCATACTTGAAAGATCCACACACACATAGCAGAGATGTGATTCAAGCTCCCAGCCTTGGAGATGTGAGGCAACGCTGCTACCCATGCCACCCCATTAGGAATAAAGGAGATTGTAGATTTTTGTTTCATTCCAAGACACTTTGATGCAATTAAGCCTTTTCTACTTCTTTACAATCAGCAGTGGAATAAAACAAAAGCCTTGAAACAAATCAGTGTCACTTCTCAGAGACCTATGCTCATGCCCTGTTTCTCTGACACAAACCACATTTCCTACTTGGAGGTCTGTGAGAGCAGGCACAAAAAATGCTGTGACTTCACCACTGGCTGTCAAACCCTATTAAGGATGACACCAGGGGATCCCTTCATCACACACCTCAATTACTTTACTGGCTAGAACATGGGCGTCGTGGTGAAGAGACCTGATTCCTGTCAACGATGAGTCCTGTTGGGATCCGTATGTGGCAATCAGCTGGCCTGGTCTGATGCTCAAAAAACACTATGCTACCATAGTGATGGTCTAAGTCAGTGGCCAACAATGCTAACTCCTAAGTGAACAGTGACATCATTTTCTTCAGAACAGCCATTTTCAAATTCTGAGCTGGTTTCCTGTTGGCCGTCTCACGTTCTACAAATATGTTCAGCAGTATGTTTGAAGTATGTCTTCAAAACAAGAGCTGTTATCAAGATTTATCTCCAACTTTGACACAAGTGCCTCAAAGACATCAGTTTTATTTCTTTAATATGTTGTTCATCTCATTATGGAGGCTTTAGGTCATTCCAGAGTGATATGTAATCATGCGACATTACTAGTCATTGAAAGTAGTCTTACTACAAACAACAGTACCACTATCTGACCAACCTCATAAATTATCCCAATGTCAACACTCCTAAAGTCAAATGTCTGCTCCTAAACAAAGGACCAGAATACATAATTACTGTTCAGATCAAGTATCCATCCACTCCCCTAAAATAATATTTCACCATCCATCCACCCATCTTCCCTACATTTAATACAGCATTGCAGAGAGACTGGAGCATTTCCAACAAAGAATAGGGTACGAGGCAGGGGACACTGGATGAGATTCTAGCCATCCATACAAAAGGAAACTTTTTTAAATCAAGCCAATGACATCTCCACTAAGGCCATCTACAGTTCCTAACCAAACCAGCAGTATATAAAATAAAATCATCTCTTCAACTCATTTACACCCCGTAATTGACCGGCTCTGACCATTAATACTTATAGCACCATCAGCATGTCTGACAGATCCCTGCCTGCTTCCAGTGTCTAATGTGTCTTTATCATGCTGTCTTCCACTCAGGATCCTGGCATCAGCATTACTTGGCAAATGTTTTGTTCCAGTGCTATGTTGGGCTACTGATAACGGTGATCGTATCACAAACAACAACATCCCCATCGCCAATATCGGGTTACAGACCCTCCAGGAGGACTGCAGGAGGGCATGCCGTCTGAGAGCTTCAGCTCGTGGAATTCTGCACCGCGGGTGCTGCACCCACCATCCGCCCAACATCCCAAAGTGACACCCTGGTGAACCCCCCCATTAATACAACCCCCGCTTTCTCACCTAACTCCTTCCTTATCCTTGGACAACCAGCAAAGCCTGGCTCCTACTTGGCTATCAGCCCCAAAGCCACAGAGGGCCATGTCACCCAGTTGGGGGTGGGGGGGGCAGATAGCTATGGCTCCCAGCACACCCAGGACCCAGCTTATCAGCATGGCTTGGCTCCACCAAGGAGCAGTCCCGCGGCCCAGGGGGAAGCCACTGTCTCCAGCCCTGGGGCAGATAAGAGGGGTCTGGGAGAGAGAGAGAGGTGGCCGTGTGTCTATACACCAACTCTTCAGACTCCGCTCTCACAGCAAAGACCACTGAGTGCCAAACACAGGTGGCATCATCCGCACTCACCAATATTTCCATGGATAACTCGGTGAGGATAACTGGCATGGCTGGGTTGGCAGAACAAGATGCTTCAGTAGATATTGAGAACTTTATAAAAAACAAGATTTAAGCAGGAAAAAACCCGACCCATTAACAAGAAAAAAGTTAGCGAGCCAGACTGCACCAATAAGTGCCCTTCCCGTATTTGGTTGTTATTAATGTTGGGGGGGTTACACTGTGAGGACACTGGGGCCATAACTTTGTGGTGGTTCATTTAAAAACTATTGTGTAATGTACTTCCTGTCTTTCGTAATTGGACAAAAGGAGGGATTACAAGCCAATAACGATGCGGCACTCTGTAGAATGTCATTGTGTGCTGTCATGCTGATTTCATTACATTACTGGATAACAAATGGGTAGGGAGGGGTGATATAAAAAAGTCTGTATCTGGAGGGGCAGTGACAGGCCGTTGGGAATGATCAGCCCCCACAGGTTAGGAAGGCCATTTCCTACTGTAATCTGGAGTTAAGGCTGCTAATGTATCCTGCGCTGGATGTCTGGCTCTGATCTTCCATCACTCTCAGCGGGGGGTGTAGCAGGGGCTTAAGGGGGTTAGTGGGCAGATTTTACTAATACCCCCCCACCCACGGCCCAAAAGTGCACTTGCTCACGCAATCCTCAGTCAGTCCAACTCCTCCCTACCCAACAGAATCAGAAGATGCTAAGCACCCATGTGCGTTACGAAGCTGAGGGGTATTGACTCCGAGCTGTTCTTATTCTTTAACACCACAGCCCCCACCAGTCCCGATTAGAGATGAGATCTCTGATTCATGGCCTTGCTGCTTTCTGAGGAACGCTTCTCCAATAGGCAGTGTGATCCAAAACTACACCCAGCTGGTGAACACAGCTGAAGAAGAAATAATACCTTCTTGATCTACATGTGAGAGGACTTCAGACAGAATCACTCAAAACATCAGGCACCCAGGTGGACCAAGTAATGCAAACTAGTCCCGCTTTCACCCAGTTGATTGAGAGAGATATAATCCTCCCTGTGTGATCTCCAGGTATGGTGCTGATACAGAGGTGTGTCACCAGATTTGCTGGTGATAGGGCAGGCTTCCATGTGGGGGGGTTCTGGTGGGAGGAAGGGCAAGTATGGAATGCCTCAGGGGTTAGAGGTTGGATCACGTAGCAAAGTTACAGACCAAGGTGAACTCACACAGTGGGTTCACTTTCACGTGATTTGTGGATCTCTTCATGAATGGTATGAGCATAAATTCAGACTTAGTCACAGATATTGGGCATTGCAGCCTTACAATGCAGCACAGCACCTTGAAAAACCTGATCTGTTGTCTTTCCGGTGCCTGATGCATTTTGTTACTAAGGCACAGTATCTTCACTGTCATTCTGAAGCCCAGAACAGCTCCGCAGGTTGACTTGTCAGCTCCTTGTCTGTTAAAATTTTAAGATCATTTTAGCACAACTGAGACAGTTTCAGGTAGGTGTCTACCTTTTGAATATGACCCCTTACAAAAAGCAAACCGAATCTGAAACTTGAAAACTACACTAATCTCAGCAATAATAAACTATTTGGCTGTTAAAGTACCTGTTACAAAATTGAACAACAATATTGCAATAATAAACATACCAATTCGACTCTAACATTAACACACATTTATTCATTTATACTGGTCATTCACAGAGAATTACCATTAAGCCCCTTTTCAAGGGTTCAACAGCGATGTCCAAGCTGGCTTGGTAACATGCCATTTCCAATAACACTTTTTCCAGTCAACCCTACTTCTCCATCATCCTGTCCTTCTCACCCCATTGTCTGCCATGGCTGACTGACCTCTGACCTTTCACTCTCAGCTCTTGGTAACCATGACTACAAACTTTTCCACACCGCCCATCTGTACCAAATGACAGATTGTGATTCTAATGACAATGTTGTCACTAATTCGACATTAAATTAATAAAATCTACCCTGTGTTTTTTGATTTTACAGTGTGCCCTTAATACATTTTATGGCCTCTTTGTCCCAGTACAGTGTGGCAGTGAACTGGCAGCCTATCCCAGAAAGTATAGGGCACAAGGAAGAGGACACACTGGACAGGGTACCAGTCCATCATGTGACCCACACACACACTATGGCCACCTTTTCACCTGCAAACTCCTCACACACAGCTAGTTGAAGGGATCAAACCCACACAGGTTACAGTGCTACCTTCCAAGCTGTTCCATTAGATGAAGTAATTAGCAGAATTACCAGCGGTGACTCGTAAAATTTTCACATAAACTTGATTCTCACTGGAGCAAAATTATAATAAATGATTCCAGTAAAGCATGAATGATTGTGAGCTTTCTAATGACCATAAAACCATGAAATTTAATCAGGTAAGTTATAAACATGGCACTTTACTACATAAAGAGCAATGACAAATAATGGGAGAAATGAGGCTTTGTTATGAAAGGGAGTGAGCCTATTGAGCTCTACCAATCACAGTAGCTCTAATGCACCTAACTCAATTCCCATTGGTTGCTCTTGGTACTCAGGAGAGCTGTATCTCAATCCTAGTCATACAGGTGGGTACAACATTGTTTTAACATAATACAATCAGATGGCACTAGCCATCACTCAAATGTTAGGCACTAGCCAATCCCATTCTTGCTTTTCTTCCCCAGCTTTCTGTTTAAGTTGTATTTTTCCAAGTTTTTTTTTGTCTGCATGGGTTTTCTGCAATTACTCCAGTCTCTTCTCACAGCAAAGACAGAATAGCTAAAGTGTTGTCTCTGAAATGCTAATACCTTCTGATTTATTGTGTGTGTGTGTGTGTGTGTGTGTGTGTGTGTGTGTGTGTGTGTGTGTGCGCCATGTTTATATTATGTTGTGGGGACAAAGTGTAATAAAAACCTGACATTTTTACCATGTGGGCACATTTGTCATGTCCCCACAAGGGAAAATGTAAAACTTAAGTTTATAAAAATCTATGAATGCAATCAAAAACTAAAAGAGTCAAAAGTCTTGTATTTTGTTGGGTTGCTTATGGTTAAAGTTAGGGCTGGATAAGGGTTAGGGCTGTCATAGTTAGGATTAGGGTTAGACCCATAGAAATTAATAGAAGGTCCCAACAAGGTTAGAAATATCCACCTTGTGTGTGTGTGTGTGTGTGTGTGTGTGTGTGTGTGTGTGTGTGTGTGTGTGTGTGTGTGTGTGTGTGTGTGTG
>JAACJT020000110.1:20863813-20893213 GCA_009936485.2 Gymnarchus niloticus | reverse complement strand
GTGTGTGTGTGTGTGTGTGTGTGTGTGTGTGTGTGTGTGTGTGTGTGTGTGTGTGTGTGTGTGTGTGCCCTGCAATGAAGTGGTGTTCCATCTAGGGGGTCCCCTGCCTCATTTCTGGGATAGTGGTTTTGGAAAATGGATGGATAGTCCTGGCATCTCTCAGTGGCCCTAAGCCTCTCTTCAGATCTGAGTTTATGCTCTGTGTGATGTGATTTGTCAGATGTTAACTTTGTTTAAACCCACACTCTCTAGACAAAGGCAGCTATATAATTTCATAAATCCACATTTTTTTCTAAAATGCAGACCTACAAAGTCCTAAATGTGAAAGTGGAAACATAATAAGAAAAGTACAACCCCATCAATAACAGAACTTGGCTTTGACTTCACCAGATTCTTTGGCTAGATCTGCATCTTTGCCATGATCAAACTCGTTTGACAGTTGTCATTCACAGAGATTAAATTCCCTGGCACATGTCACCGCTCAGGGTTCAACATGCTCTGTGGTAATGACTCCGGTTTAACCATACAATTTCCAGAGAATCTCCAAGCACAACGCTTCAGAGGTGATTGATTAACCACATACAGTAGAATATGGGAATTGTTCTTAGTGTCAGGATTATTATATCAGGCTTGAATAACAGGTGTTCTGACAGAGTCCCCCCCACCACCACAAGCACCTCTGAGCAGGAGACACCTATAACCCCATGGGGAGAGATGCCGGACGAGGTTTGCTTCTCCGATACGCAAATGTGTTAATGCTTTCTCAGCACAAAGCCATAAGTGAAATTGGGGTGAAGGGGCCTCCAGGGGCTATGGGGGGGCGCAGGGTTTAACGGTGCTCTTTGCACATGAGACACTCCTGATTCCCTCCACTGGCTGACTGTTAGCGCCCTGGTTCTCACTCTACCCACCAACACCCCCCCACCTGCCTGTTCTCTAACTCCTCTTCTGTCCCTGACAGCGAACTAAAAAATGGGCTCCCATCTCCACAAAGTTTGGAGCTTGCAGCTGAGCATTCCATAAGCTCTTTGTCTAAGAGCCTCTGAGAAACAATGCCATCTTCAGGTGTTATGTCGTCTTCAGAAAGAGAGACCATTCGCTTTCTAAGGCATTGCAGTACAGGCTTCATGCTTGTCTTCCCCTTTCTTTTGACTTGCTGACTGCTCCCTGTTAACTCATTGCTCCTTTTCAGCAAGGCAAAATTTTGGGGAAGGACCCAAACATAATAAAAATGACATTTGTTTCATGCCTAAGTTACACACTATTCCTGTTTCCTCCTGCGGTCCAAAGACATGCTGTTTGGCTAATTGTTGCATCTAAATTGCCTGGTAATGACTGTGTCTGCATGTATGCACTCTGTGATGGAGTAACATTCCACAAAGGGTGCAATCCAACTCTGTGACTCTCGCAACCTAGAATAGCCTCCAGGATAAGGAGATGGATAGATACAGTTACATGCATGAATATTATTGATGCAAAACAATCTAAGATAGATAAAATTGACTATTTGTCTTTTCTTGAAAGTAGATTTTCAAAAACATTCCGGGTGGGTGGGTTGTGGCATGTCCACATCCGTATTCAGATTGTAATAATGACATGCATTTAATGATGGGGGGAATGAGTTAGAGTAGCAGTCTTAATCCACATAAATTAAGTATCTGCAAAAATTAATTCCCCACTGCAGCTCAATGTCAATTTTTTCAATACCCACAAATCTGAGAATGTGCTGAGGAAAAGTATAGAATGAAGAATCAGATTTCTAAGTTTAAAAAAAATCACTGAGTTACTCTAAAGAATAAAATCACTAGCTTGACACATTTTGATGGAAGGTAACCATGGACACTAGGAAAACCTGCCTATGGAGTGTGGTACGGGACAAAATTCATCCACTTCTTAAAACGATGCTATCAGAGTGGAGGTCAGCAGAGAAATGCTCGCCTTCATCACAGCTGCAAGCTGAAGCTTTTATCGCTGCAACATTTTTGCTAAAAACCTGAGAGCCGGTGTGATGCTGTGAAAAGCATTTATCACCCATAAGCCAGTCTGTCACACTTCAGTCCCCAGGTCCCGAGAGCAGGCTCAGGCTGTCCTTCTGAATGCCTGTAAACTACATTAGGACACTCCTTAAACCACCGGGACCTCTCACTCTTTCACAGAGCACATCAAGTCCAACATTCCTTTTAGAGATCATACATTTGTTCAATCAGAAGAATATTCAATATTCTTGTCTAGGTGGCAGAGTGGACAAGCACGGTGTCCTTCGAAAGATTTTCAGTGCTCCATTATGGGACAGGAGGGACTTTAGCTGTTGCTAAGGACACCACTTAACTTGGAATGTCACAACTGACCTTTCCAAGGTCACTGACCAACTGTCCTGTTTGAGAATGATCATCTGCATTAGAAGTATATGATGTGCTCTGCACTTCTGTGGATGCAGCCACTGTTATGCCTGCCTTTGTCACATTTATCACCCAAAGACTTTTTCTAATAGTGTTCATAGTCCATCCATAGTCCAAAATTGCTGTGAGACAAAACAGCCCAGCTGCATTTAGACTGCATAATACGCAAGACAGGTTGTCTCTTGGACAGTAATGAAGGGGAGTGGTTGGGTTAATTGTCTGTACTTATACCAGGATTTTGGTTTTGCCTGAGCAAAACCGTGTGATTCCAAAGGTTCACAAGACCAAGTTTCAGGAGCAGCCTTAATTAATGTGAATGAAGGTGACAGACCTGATTCGGTAAAGTTAAAGGCTAAACTTGCAGTTAACTTTGGAAAGCAATGTCCGCTGAGTAGCTACTGTATATAATAATTGCAACTCAGAATACCACATTGTTCAGAGTTGAGTAGCGTCCTCCAGAGGCCTTGTATAGACCCAGCATGCAGTTCAGCTTGGAGCAGAACATGAGGGTCCAGTCCACCTCAACCAAAAAAACATCCATAAACCAGAACAGAAAGTGACACATAGAATCCTTGTCCACTCCTCCCAGACAGTGAAAGCTGGTGAGTGATACACCTCTCAGTACTGGTCTGGACAGGAGCCTCCTCCAGCCCCCTTCCTCTTACTATGATTTGAGTGACTAATGAGTCTGATCCCAAGGCTTCCCCTCATGGGTTCTCAGATTCCAATCCATTCAATGTTAAGTGCACAGTCAGTGGAGACTTAAGGAGGGGCTCCCAACTCATGTGCTGGAATGGGGGGGGGGGGGGGGAGAGATACATTTGAACTTCTTTAGCAGCAAAGATCAAAATCCAGTTTCATGATTAGACATAAGAGCAGAAAATTGAGCATGCCGTTCAGTTCCGCCCCTTATTTTAATGAGGATGGGGGTGCAGATCATCTCTGGGACAATGATAAATTTTCTGATCCATCCATTGTAACATTACAGGTGTCCTTCACACACTCTTTTCAGAGGTGAGTTAAGATAAGATAATGTAAGATAAGATAGCTGCTACAACAGGCTGCCGAGGTATTGACTAATTAGGCATTTAAATATAAACGTAGTAATATAAATAAATCACAGCAACAAAAAGATCTTCCCTCACCAACCCAAAGCTCGCAGTGTTGCCGTACGCATTGCGTTCGTATAGTGTTAATTGTAACTATTTTTAAGAGAGACGGCAAATTCAGTACTCTTTATCTATACAGTGGAATTATCGGATTAATTTTATTTTAACGTGATTGTGAAGTGCTGAGCTTTCTCACAAGGAAGTGCCTCGTTGATAAAAACTGTCTCGTTATTTTATCTATGTAATGTCATTGTCTGATGTGTCTGTCTTGAATCGGGAGCTTCGTTTCACTTCAAGTTATATTCTGCTCCGGTTTATGCAATATTAATGACCTAAATATCTGTATATAATTGAGTATTAATTACTTTATATATAAAGCACGCTTTATCACGACTATTTAGGGAACACATATAAATACAGGCTATAAATTTACGGTGACGTGTTTATGTGTATTTTATTGCAAATATCACGTTGTTGAAATTCTCATGTTTGAGGGGCAGCAATCAACGAATGTTAAAAGTGACAACTCTTAATAAACTTGCACATAAAATGTGTAAAGAATATCGCAACGGGCTTCTGTGTATAGTGCGATTTACATGAGCCTTAATGCAGATTGTGTGCTTTAACTGTGAAATTATCGTTGGTGTTTACAGTAGGCCTACACTGGCGGGCGGTTCAGAGGTATCCACAAAGCGCTGTCCATGATCTCTCATGAGCTGTAATCCGATAAAAGTGGGCGGAGGACGAATCAGATCTTGTGTCAGGCAGAAATGCAGTAGTCATTTCATTACCGCAGCATTAGTGGGGCGTACAATTCAATCACATCACCTTTTTCATTCATTCTTTTTTCTGTGGAAATACTGTTCGGACCTAAGCTTTCGCTCATACATAAACATTCGCAGTAATCAAATGCCATTTTGAGTATTTTAAACAGCACCTGGTTTTGTTTTTTTATTAGTTTCCTGTTTCGATGACATTTAGTAGGCTATCAGCAGTCGGACATTGTAAAAACATCGCGGCGCCATTATATGAAAGAGAGTCCATAGAGAGTTAGCAGAGCTAAGCAACTGCAGTATCTATAAGTTGTTTCCTTTCCGAAACCACTGTTTCTTCTCCAAGGGAATATATATATATATATATAGTAGTAGCCATAGCTGGTCTAACTTTACAAACTTTACAATACTCCACCATTAATTGCATTAATTGTAACAAAATCCATTTTAAACAGATGGTTGGGTGTGAACAACGGCAAGTGAATATTGCAGATAAAAATTACTTAGAAATTCCTAAAATCCTTAAAATCTTTGGAGGGCAAGGTATTAACCATATACAAATAGAACAAAGGCGTCGTTTTGGATCAGTGTGATGGTTAAATACGCAATACCGGATATAATATAGAAAAATGTGGAAGACGTAGAAAAAATATGGATAAGAAGCATTGCAGGGTCAAATAGTAAAAACAAAATTAAAGATTTTAAAAAGCTCTAAAGATTTCACCTGTTTTAACACAAAATAAATCAGCTGAGTTAAACGTATGCAGTGTATGATAAATCAAAATGCCACGTTATTTCTGTTATTTTGATATTTCACTTTAAAAAAAATATCAAATAAATTACACTTTCAGAAAATTTTAAAATCTGAATCCCAAAATAGCGCAGGTACTGTTGAGTTGTTAACGTCACATTAATCACGAGTCTAAAATCCAACTAAAATTTCGCTTGGAGGATGTTCACAAACCTATCTCAAGATCGGTCAAGAAGTTCCACAGCTCATAACAGTTTGTTCTGTTCGTAATTTTTAGCCAAGTAAACACAAGCTTAATACATAATTAACAAGTTTCAGGGTTACCATAAAATGTCGACTTGAGGCATGAAATTACGTTTCTCGGACGATCTGTATATTTTCATAGTTAAAATGAAATGTAACACCGTCGAATCGAACCCATCAACGAAAAATTCCCATAGCTCTTGGATCACCTACACATAACCACAAGATATTTGTTTAATGTCCCCATTCTTGGAGTGCTAAAGTAATCTATCAGGAAACTTGCAATTACATAACAATAATAATAATAATAATAATAACATCTGTCTTATTATTAGCTTGCATATTATTTATTTGTATATAAGCCAGTTGAAGACATGATAATGATGATGATGATGACAATAATAATAATAATAATAATTATTATTATTATTATTATTATTAATTTGAAGTTGCATTACGTTTTATTCAGTTGTCTATTCAGACGCATCAGTTGTATATAATTTAATACGGTAAGATCCTGAAACTAATCAAAATACACGAAGGCATTAGTCAGTAAAGTCTAAGTCGGTCCAGGTCTCAGTGACAGCAGGTTGTTTGTTAAAAAGTATCCAAAACGAAACGGATGAAATGGTAAAATCTGATCAAAATAGCCCTATTCGTTAATGGTTATCCCATATAGTCGCGGAGGCCGAAACGCAATGACAGAGCTTGCTATATTGTGAAGGAAATGTGCTCTTTCGAGTATGGCTTGCATTTAAGTTAGTACAAAAAGCCACCATAGAATTAAACAGGCTGTCTACTATAACGAATACGCATGCATAACGTCTTTCAGTACGCCATTGTGAGAAGTTGGATTTGAAGAATCTTAGAAAATAATTTTACTAAGAATTGTGACTTTGATTATATTTTAGGTTGAGCTGCTGCTCCGTGTGTGAAAATTCGGATAAATCCGTGCAATAAATTGCAAGTATTTTTACATGATTTTTTTTTTTCATTTCACAATTGCATTTATGCTAGGCATTATTTGTCATATTCAAGTAAAATGCCTTTCAGAAGACATTTTTAAAGTGAACATACAATGGATCATTTTGAATTCTTCTAACGTACACTAACGTATACATTGAATAATATTATTGCTAATGTCAATATGTTCACCCACGAGAAGATGGATGCAGCCTTAAAAATAATAATCTGTTTCAGATGTACTCATATGACCCTAATCATTGTCGAGGGTAAAACGCATTATAAATATGCATATTTTTCTCTAACCAATATAATCTATATGGACATTTACTGTATTTGGTATACTGGAGCACGTAACAGATACAGTTTGAAAAAGTTTGGCTTAAACAAAATATCTTTTCAAATAAATCTACCCATGGTCCAAGCCTTTAAAACCTTATCGCGCGACTGATTATTCTATAGTAAATCTCATACAAAATTATTAACCATTCAATATTAGGAATGCATAAGCAAACAAATTAAAATAAAAAAATGTATAGCACGGGATTCCATACAAACCAAAGACGGGGTGAATGACGTAGTTAATTTATACTGAGATTTTTTCCAACTCTATTAAGTTGCATTTCCTTGGGAAACATCCACGAAACGTATCTCGTATATGCAGTTCTTATTTGTCTCAGGTTATAGTAGTATAATACCATCATACGAACTGGCTGTCCGAGGGCCACCGGAGCCCTTCAATCCACGCAGCTGACAATAACCGTGTTCTAGACGGTTTTAGGGTTTTCTGTATCTTTAAGAAGTGCATTCAGCCGCAAGAACAGTAGCCCCCAATGTGTGAATAATTTTCAGTAAGGAGTTACACTAAGTGGGAAAGCTTTTAACACATTATCCAGTGGCAATTGAAAGGTAATCTAATTTGTCAGCCCAGGTCTCTTATTATATATCTGCAGCAAAGGATTTGCATTCAGGAGTCACCTAATAGGTTTAAAAAGCCGTAGATCTCGGACTCTTGTTTATATAAGCGTCCATTTCTCCGGCTGAGTGACATTGAGGCTGAGAGGTGATTCGTCGCCCGAGTAACCACGGTGTCAGCGATTTGGAAATATATATTTATATACACCAGACCTGCGGCAGAAAGCCTATAGGAATATATTTCGAGGGAAAAACAGAAAAATACGGGACAAAAGTACAGTTTTAAGGGCTTTAAACTTGAAAAAGTAATACAAGAACCTATAGCTATAAACAACAGGTTGGACAATATTCTGTGGTACATACATATAAATAGATGTCTCCGTTACACGGACGCCGATATTGTTAAATGCTAACCAGTCATCCAAATAGGCCTACAGGTATTATTACTATTATTATTATTATTATTATTATTATTATTATTGATAATTAACTGCTACTACCGTTAGTACATCCTATTCGAACCTATATACCTATATACAATCGACCCCTAACTATCGCAGCTGCGACTTTAGAATTCAAGAGCCACGTAACAGACTACGGCGTCCGAGAAAATGAATTAGGTAAACAAGTCGACAGTCTACACAGGATTTCTGTTGTTAACGAAGAATTAAAGCATAAGGAGGAGTTTGATGATAACAATATAGACCTATTTTGACCATGTATAACTAAAATCAAGCAGTGAATTAAGCACGAGTTTTAATTACATTTACAGTTGCCTCTATTTCAGTTGCGGGTATTATTGTTGTTGTGCTTTGGGAGCAGCAGCGGTAACAGTCAATTCTTCTCTAGATTATTCCATAACGTAAAACAAAGCCAGCACTGGTTAATTTCCAGGAACCAGTAAGGTCCGCAGTTACATTGTCTGGCACCGAATCCGTAGTGAATCCAGCTTAAACAGTCATAAATAATGCGTTATCCAAGCGGTTCTCTCTAATGAGCCACTTTCCCTTTAGTGTCCATAGAAAAAAAATTACTAATGGTTGGTATATAAATTGTATATTATTACGCCCATAGCTGTATTACTCGCAAATGTTACGATAAATTGTTCCTTTGTACCTCATTTAATGCGCATAAAAATGGTCCAAAAGATATTTTAAGTTAATATTTTCACTGATAAGTATAAAATTGTCACATTCAGTTGAGTTTTCCAGTGCACATAATGGAACAGCTCTATAATTAACGTACTGCAGAAAAGAACATAAAACGGATAAACAGACCGGCTATTTTGATTCGAGCAGGCGCAAATAATTTTTTATCACTCGAAGTTATATCACTCAAACAGTTTAATAGTAATTTGTTATCAGTGTTGCGTAAAAGGTCCTATCAGAGTCCCTCCAGACTTTGCGTAATTGTTGAAATTGGACGGAAAGCTGTTTTTAATAGGCTGTTTGCCTGCTATTTAGTTCGCAGGACTGCATAACGGTGACGTCGAGGGAAGCAAGCCGATTGGCTGCGAACGATAGCGATCGAGGGAGAACCGAAATTAAGGAGAGCGCAGCTGTCCGGTTGCTGCAATATTAAAGATCCTCTAAACTGGACGCGTTGACGGGGAAACTCTTCACGCAATGGTCTCACCCTGGACCCATTAGTGAACTTTAAACGGCTCTGATATACTTTTTGTTTGGTGTCAACTTTGTTTTTGGTTTTTCACAAGTGGAGCTTGAGTTGGCTTGCTTCAACTCTCTGCACCCCGGCGCATCGGTGAGAAGCTGCAGTGCAAATAAAGAACTTTTTCGGACGATTGCAGCGAATCGTCCCGCCATGGAGTACACAACCTCAGCGAAGCCTCAGCTTTCCTCAAGGGCCAATGCGTTCTCAATCGCAGCTCTGATGTCAAGTGGAAAAACAAAGGACAAGGACTCGGAAGAAAACACTATCAAACCTTTGGGTGAGTTCACTTAAGGTTAATGCAGTTGTCTTTATAGACAAAGATAATCACGGAACGATAATATCCTGCATATTATGCTTGTT
The DNA here is from genome assembly GCA_009936485.2 of Gymnarchus niloticus. Taxonomy (NCBI): domain Eukaryota; kingdom Metazoa; phylum Chordata; class Actinopteri; order Osteoglossiformes; family Gymnarchidae; genus Gymnarchus; species Gymnarchus niloticus. The sequence continues at coordinate 20,884,029 of JAACJT020000110.1, read as the reverse complement.
AATGGGACAAAGTTAAACATGATCAACTTAAAAAAAAAAAAAAACAGTTCAAGAATTGCGAATTTCAAATGATATCTCCCATCTTAGTGGCTCGTGTAAATGGCAGTATGCAAGAAGACGTTACTTTCTTTTTTTATATTCAACCAATCAGACCGCATTTTTAATTTCACATTATTATATGCCAGGCTAATTGCGCATATATCATTTTGTTTCTGCCATTAAACGCATAGGGCATACGTTGACTCTCCATAGGATTACACTTAACAGTGAACAAAGTCATTTCAGCAGTCATGCTAAATATTCAGCAAAGGCTGTCGGCGTTATGAAAATGAATGGCGGTTCTTGTCTAATGACGCACTCGTAATCGTTGTGTTTCTTGGAATTTGACACTTGAAATGTCGAAAGCATTCAGCTTCAGAGTGAAAAACGGAGGTCGCAACTTTGACAGAGGCTTTCCGAACGACATTAAATAAATGAAATTTTAATAACAGAAAGCCATCTTTGCAGAATGAAGAATAAATGGAAAAGGTGTATGCGAAAAAATAGTAACTTGTGTTTTAATCAAATCTGCATATTTAACATCAGGGAGTACACTATTTCAATTTAGATCTGATGTAAAGCTAGGAAAATTGGTCTACCTTTGTTAACTAAAGGCACAAAGTGCTCGTTTTAAATAGAAAGAAAACCGGAGGAAATTATTATGGATGATACATCTCTGCAAGTAACAACGTTACATCCACAGATCCCCTGGTGTCTTGACTCAGACTATACGAGGGCTAAGGCGTTTGAGCACTTGGTTTAGAGATCGTCGTTTTAAATAGTTGTCATTGAAGGGGAGCAGAATTCCTTAAGAAATAATTTATTGGACCCGAAGATCTATATTCGCCTAAAATTAAATGCTTCGGTATTGTGTTTATCGAAGCCTTCAGCGGGTTACACTGCATTTTTAGTGATGTCTGTTAAAATGTCATTGCTTTCTAAAACAGACAGGAGTCTAGTTTACAAGTTGAATATAACAAATATCAATAATTTGTACTATAAGAAAACAAGACAAACGAGTACTGCTACTACTAATAATGATAATAATAATGATAAGTAGCGAACGGCAACAACATTAATAATAAATTAACCAGTAAATTAATTAAAGTTAAAATGTGAAGTTATACATTGAAATTAAACATTTAAAATTTTCCTGCTAATCGCTAAACGAAACTGATAAATGTGGTGACCTTCCTATAGAGCAATTCGTGGAGAAGTCGTCCTGCAGCCAGTCCGTAGGGGACTTGTCCACTCTGGAAGCGCCTGGAGAATTCGGCAGCAATTCGCCCGTGATCTGCACGGAACCCCTCATTCCCACTACGCCAAGTGTACCCAGCGAGGAGATGGCAAAGATTTCATGCAGCCTGGAAACCAAAGAGCTTTGGGACAAGTTCCACGAGCTTGGCACAGAAATGATCATCACGAAATCTGGAAGGTATCTGCAATGACGGATAGATTAAAGGTTAAATTGTTTGGTCGTTAAAATGACGTTTAATACGGAACACGATTCAACATAAAACGCTCTTTTTTCTTTTTGTTTTTCTTTATTCAAGATGTGTCCTTGTGGAACAAATTTTGATAATTGTTTTTACTTTTTTCAAACATTTTTGAAGATTAAAAACAATGTTCAGAATGAAATTATTTTTATCTATTCTTGCGTTAAATATTGACGTTATAGAGTTAGTTATCCTGTTTTTTAATTGCGTGCATCGTGCTATTATTTTTTAAATAATATTTGCAACACAGTTAACTTTAACTAACCGGTCGTTTAGTATGAACCTGCTATTATTATTTGCTAAAAGAATGCAGATATTTCTTTCATTAAGTATTTGTTAAGTAATAGTTATAAAATTTTTAGTTCTGCGAACTGGCTCTATACAGAAACTGTATTCTGTTGCAATCATGTTGTAATGCACAAGAGGACAATTTATTTTGTCCTTATGAATTAAACTCTACGAGTGTATGACATATTTTACGTTGTCATTAATAGTTGCAAACGAACGATTATGATTAATTATCTTATTTATATTTAAGTATAGTTAACGTGAAACAGCCGAATTCACCTTTTCCAAATGTACAATTATCCAGTTTCTTTAAATAAATACACCATGCTTTTAAATTGTCCGAGGCTGTCAATTTTAAATGGAACTGAAATTGTTTCTGACTTCGTCAGGGCTGTTTCCGATACTTTGCATTGCGCTGTAAGGGTATTTTATCATAGCAACAAAATTGTCCCTCCAAATATTTCCTTCGCATACCATATATATTTTTTCTCTTTCGTTCCAATAGAAGAATGTTCCCAACAATCCGAGTGTCCTTCTCTGGCGTGGAGCCGGACGCTAAATACATAGTGCTGATGGACATTGTACCTGTGGACAACAAAAGATACCGGTATGCCTACCACAGGTCGTCGTGGCTCGTGGCAGGGAAGGCGGACCCCCCACTACCGGCACGGTGCGTGGTTTTTAAGATACCTCCGTTTTACATTATACTGGCTATCCGTTTTATTGAATGTCAACAGTTCAACCCAATGCATTGCTGATAAACGGCGACGAATGACGTATTTTGTTTCCTGTTTCATTGACGCCACTAACTCGGATATTCGGCGCAACCACCGATAATGGGGCGTTTAATGTGAATCCAACAACTGATAACACGGCCGACGTTAGTATCACCAGATATTACACTGCAGGCAGTTTATTTCAGCTGTCTTCGGTTGGAATTTGCAGAACAGGCCACAGATCAGACGTACGCTTACTTCCCCCGCATGATGGAAACAAAAATCCAAAATAACGATAAGACTGGTTCTTTTGTATGCAGTTCACATCTGGTTTAGGGAGCGCTGTTCTATAATCCAAATTATCACTCATTTTTTTAAACAGACATTGTTCCAAATTAGTTAAAGTTCAGGTCAAAAAATACTAATAAACAGCCAGCCATATATGTGGTCCTTAAAATTAAACAGCATCGAACTGAATTCCACAAAATCGACTACATGTAAAGAGATTCATTATAGTAGTATATAATTATATAATCATCTACACTGTTTTTTTTTTCAGGTTGTACGTCCATCCCGACTCCCCATTCAGTGGCGAACAGCTGGTGAAGCAGATGATCTCATTCGAGAAAGTCAAGCTGACTAATAACGAGCTTGACCAACATGGCCATGTACGTCCTTCATTTTTTTAAATTTTAAGTTGTGCACAAGATTTTGCAATTCTTAATGTAAAAAAAAAATGAAAGAAACTAAATGTTGGCACTTGGCAGGAAAACTATGCAATCGAAACAATTACGCGCATTGCAATTTTCTAATTTAAAGATTTTCAGGTGTAATAACTAGGCCTACATTTTATAATGATTGCTGAACTATGACATGTTTAATGTCCATATATAGTGTTATGATAATCATACTTGCTTTGCTTGCAGTCCGAATTTCCGACTTTGACAAGCTATAGAAAAGTTTATTTTTCCTGTCTTGCGGAATAACATAAATTTAGTACAGGTAATAATTTTAGTTCTTTCACGGTCGTTTTAGGTGTATATCAGGTAATAGTAAAGAGTTAACGGAAGCTACTTGAATCGTTAAATTATGTATTTTTTAAATGTGGAATATACGCATGTTTTCAAAAATTATACAAATTCAGTCGTTCTTTGATGCTAAACAGTCACTACGGAGTATCATTGTGTGACAAACAATTAAAGGCATATTTATAATGAATGCGAGGGGACGCGAGCTTCTCTTTTGCACGTTATGGTTTATTTTTTGTTTATCGTTAGTTGGATTCTACGTATTATTTTTGAATCCATGATTGTACGCTTATATTTAATTTTGTGGATATTTAAAAATCACATAAGTGATTTTCTGAGATCATTGTTGGATGTGAGATGCGCCTTTTTGTCGAATATGTTGCTTTACAAAATTTTACTTTGCTCTATGTTCTTGGAACAATTCGGATTGAAACAATTTATGAAAAGTTTCCAAAAACGTACCACATCACTCGTGCAGTAACACGTAATAACCAAAAACTTAACAGGTTTTGGTGGAATAACAAATATCTGACTCCAGTAAATTATTATACCTACACACACACGCAAGCATATATATACAGTATATGTCTCATCATTTGGTTCTCATGCATGGTTTTCAATACTAAACCAATTACATTATTTAGGTCAGATAAACGCTTTAATTCAAGCGTTAAGGGAAAATAAACAAATAGAAAAAAAAAACAAAACATCACGTGGTTGACCTTATAGTAAATTTAGATTTTTGGCTGAGCTGATGTTTGTAGTCGGGTCTATTGGGTCAGCCTTTGAATTAAAGTGTGGTCCAACTGATCACAGGTAGGGGGTGTCAGTGTTTCTCACTAACCGCCACCACCATCTCTACACAGATCATCCTCAACTCCATGCACAAGTACCAGCCCAGAGTGCACATCATCAAGAAGAAGGACCACACAGCCTCTCTGCTCAACCTCAAATCCGAAGAGTTCCGCACCTTTGTGTTCACAGAGACTGTTTTCACTGCGGTCACTGCATACCAGAACCAGCTGGTGAGTTCTGGGCGAAGCAGGTCACAAATGTGACCCATAGTTCTGGGTACAGACTGATAGATGGGTAGGTAGATGAATGTTGACATTCATCTGAAAATATGATAGAATGATATGGTATATTTGCATATTGTTTTCTTGGCAGTCTAATGGCTTATTTAACTTTGTTTTTATGTGACCATACATTACAAATTAAATGTGAGTGTACCTTCTTAATGTCGATGACAGACAGCCCTGATATTGGTGTTGCATTGGCTGCTTTGCAGATCACCAAACTGAAAATTGATAGTAACCCCTTCGCCAAGGGGTTCAGAGACTCCTCCAGGCTAACCGACATTGAAAGGTACTTGGAATTCCATGTCTGCTGTTTGCATTTGGTTTGTCCATGTCTGTATTATGCCAAATGGCAAACAGGAACTTGGGGAAGAGCCTGTTATGAGTACAGGGTTTCCTGAGGGTTTTAGAAGGGCCTGCTTGACTGTTGATTATTAGTAATCAAGTTACCAATCAAAGGAACAAATCTCAAAACTACTAAACTACTAGATGTTTAACATTCACTTTGTTCTCAACTATTTCATAATGCAAACAATGGGATTATGATACATTTACATTGTTAATAGGGATAGATTATTGGTAAATGTGTTTTTTCCCTTTTAAAACATGAAACCACCACCTGTAGAATGAGGATTAATGTTACGAACAGTCAAAATATCCAAATTATTGCACTGTTTCCATTAGCAAAAACAGAGTAATAATCAATGCGACAGCTAATCAGATTGTTAAAATTCCACAGATTTTTAAAACACCAAAATAAAAATATAATCATAAAACTTGTCAGTTTCAGCACCATTCTTTAAATCTGCAGGTTTGACTAAATCATGCCAACCATTTTTACACCGACATCCAAATCCAGCCTGTCAAATGAAACCAGACGCAAAGTCCTTCTCTTAAGGGGTTACAAATTAGATCTGATCAATTGATCTTTAGAGACCTGCAGAAATCACATTAGGCTGGAGTCGGTTACTGCACTAAAACATGATGTAATTCAATTGGTCGGAGTAACTGATTGAAAACAGCTTCTATCTGCCATGCAGAGAGGTCTTTCCAGGGAGCAGATCGGAGATAAACACACACATATTCATATTGCATGCTGACAGATATTGCACTTTGCTAACCTGATTGGGGAGCTAATGTGAATCTATGTCTTTGATGGTGCAGAGCCCCTAGGCCTGGGAAATTTACAGGCAGGGGCGTCTGCATGGAGACCAGGGAGGTGGGGCTAATGCAGTTACATGAGGGAAGGTGGGGGCTTGCTGTCATCCGCACCACGTGTGTGGGACCAATGAGAAGATGAGTTAAGACACCTGTAGGGAGACTCTACTTCAACTGGACTCTCTCTGAAGCAGAATTAGCAGCTTCAGAAAGACAGCAGCTTCAGTCAGGCCACTAGGACCTGCCTTATTTGTTGTATATGCTAGCACTTTTTCCAGTGTAGGGGTCTCAGAACTTGTTAGGAGTTTAACTGGTATAGCACCTCTGATCTCCTATAGGTACTGGAAAATGACATATTTTGGTTTGATAAGATAATATTTTTAGCGGTATCCACTTTGGCTGAAATTTTAATAAAAAGTGGGATAAAAAGTCATTCCTTATGTATTTTCTTTAGGTTCATTTTATGTTTTCATGTTTTATTGGGGGGGGGGGGGGTGGACAGCGCGTCATTCTGTTTGTTCAGTCAGAAGTATTTTAGGTTGTCTTTGTGTTTCTGTTGTAGGGAGAGTGTGGAGAGTCTGATCCACAAACACTCGTATGCAAGATCGCCAATTCGCACCTACACTGGGGACGAGGAGGCTCTTGGGGAGGATGGACACTCGACCCACAGTCGAGGTATGACACGGCATCATGGTGTCAAGGGTGCAGGCAGTGATGTTAGTTTGTTAGATGGTTTTAGGGAAACTGACTGAAGAGACCGTAGCAGCCCATTGTGAAATGATGGTGATCCTTGTTAATACCATGAAGGTTTTTACCATCATATGGTAATGCTAACTTCACGCAGTCTCTTATTCTCTTACCCACTCTCTCCTTCCTTTTCTACCCCATGATCCATCCTTCCATCCTGGTCCCCTCTCAGGTTCTGCCTTCACCGCTTCGGACAACCTGTCGCTGAGCTCATGGGTGACCACCACCTCTGGCTTCTCCAGCTTCCAGCACCCTCAGTCCCTGTCTGCCATCGGGGGCAGTGCTGCCTCCCTGGCCAGTCCGCTACCACACCCGATCCAGGGCTCCTTGCCCCCATATGGCCGACTGGGGGTTCCTCTTACCCCCTCCGCACTCAGCAGCATGCAGGGCAGTGGGCCAAGCTTTCCTTCCTTCCACATGCCCCGCTACCACCACTATTTCCAGCAGGGACCCTATGCTGCCATTCAGGGACTGCGCCACTCCTCCACGGTCATGACACCCTTTGTATGACTCCTCTCCCTCTCACAGAGAGACCTGAAACAGCCCCCATTAGATTCAATGTCCAAACCTCATCAACAACCAACCTAACTTGTTCTTCTCTTTTTCTTCATCAAGTTCCTCCTTAGTGTAAATAATAAACCATGCCAAAGTTCACTTAACGACCTGGAGCATCTGGCATAGTCAGCTGCTCTGGAGAAGAATCCTAGAGAATGTGGACTTTCTATGGGATGGAAACCTGTAGAAAGTATTTGTAAAAACAAAATACCTAGCATACCTCACCATCTCCATGTTTGATGAGGATGAGCTTGTAGTTCTTTTGCCAAAGTTTTCTGGACAGAGTTTTTGGGTTGGGAACTTGTTGAGCATCCCCTCAACTGGGGCTGATGTTCTATCTGCTTGGCTTACCTCTGTGATGCATGGAAAAGAACTGCTGAGCAAGAAACGAAGACGCAAGGAGCAGGTCACATGACGTGACTAAGATACACCCATAATGGGCACTGGCACACAGGGCACGGTGGCCTTGGAGGGACAATCTGCATATTTTGTGACAAGAGCTCTTGGAACCAGGATGAACATGAAACATGATCTCTGCAGCACATGCAGAGTCCTGCCTGAATTCTGGACAGGTTTTGAAAAAAATCCTGGAAATGAGCATTAGTGTATGTTTATGACAAGTTGACTAGCAGACCAGTGCAAAACAACTGAGTGCTCTGACTCTGTGGTTTGACATTTTACCAAAATTTATGTACAATTTACTTTATCTTACTTTTATTTAACTTGTTATGTATTGGACGATTTCCATATTGTCATATCTACCAAACAATCTGCCAAACCACTAATAGGAAAAATTAATTCCATCTTTTATAAACCTTTCATCTGCTTTGCATGAAACATTTTGCAGAGTGATTCTAGCCTAGGGGCCCAATGACAGCAGAGTCCTTGATCTTATCCCACCCAGTTTTCACACCGGACAAATCAAAGTGCAACTGACTGTGATGTAAAATTAAAGGGGCAACAGAAATACAATCACACAACAGATGATATACAGGCTGTCTAAGTACCATAATAGAATGGATGCTCACTGTTAGTTGCAGAAATGTGTCCTCTCAAACACATTGGGGAAGTGGTTTTATCAGTTAAATGTTCTCCATTTATTGTTACCTATTCTTCGTGGTTAAGTATGATGTAATTACTAGAATATATAGGTAATTTTATATGTCTTTTTTCATTCCTATTTATCAGTTTTTTTCTGTAGGCAGGACAGAATGAATTGTAAAGGTAAACCCAGGGTTATGTGTCTAGTTGGCCATTTTTGGCTATATATATTGCTGGTCCCTGGGAATTGTAATTTATGTATGAATGTGTAACTGAACAATAACATTTAGGGTGGCATTGTGGCTCAGAGGGTAGTACTGTTGCCTCACACCTCCAGGGTTGGGGGTTTTAATGCTGCCTCCACTCTGTGCGTGTGGAATGTGCATGCTCTCCCCAAATTTCCTTGTCATATTCTACCTATGCGTAAATCCAAACACATGCAATCTGTCTAACTGGAAAATTAACCATAGGGTATGCATGTATGTGCCCTGCATTAGACTGGCATCCCATCCAAAGTGTATCCCTGTTGTGTGCCCTCTGGTGTCTCCAATGGGCTGTAGGCCCCGTCATAGTCCTGTACAGGATTGGTGATTGAAAGATGGATGATAACTATATTATACAAAGGATTTCTGTGTCACCCAGGGACTTACAGCAGTACAACACATGAAGAAAATGTATAAAGTGACTGCTTTGTGAAAAGTTAGTTACTATCCACCTTGTTCTAGGTACTGAATACAAAAGAATGACGAAGGACCAACCCGGAGTGGATTTTCCATGTCTTGGCAGTTCTGTGAGAAGAAGAGTCAAAACTACAGAGACCTGTATGTGGTTCCACAGTAGTGTGTTCGTATAAATCTATAAGTCACCCATCAAACCCAACACGATCTGCTAATTCTCTCGGCGAAATGATTAATAATCGCGCCGGCCAGTTTGTCGACAGCCTGCCTAACGGCAAGTCCACACCTGTAAATAACGGGCGTCCGTGTCTCCTCCGAGCCGTGCGGTGACTCATCGCCGAATCAGCTCTGTCTCTCTGAGTCTAATTTGTCAAAATCCAATAACCAAATCACAGTAAATGCTAAAAGCCGTAATGGACAAATCAGCAAGCGAAACGGATTGTGCGAGCATGGGGGAGGGGCGTTGTCTTGCCAACAGCAATGTGCAAGACAGACAAGAATCCCGGCTGAACTTTCAGCAGGCAGTCTTTTACAGATCAATCTACCAGCATTGCTGTAATGCTTCAGCTATGATTTGCTGCACAAAAGCCATGTTACGGGAATGGAAATTTATGTGTTCATTTACAAAACAGCTGCCAGGGAATTATGCATAAGATGCAACGGACACAAAATGATTCAATTAATTCCTTGCGACCTCAAAAATCAAACCATTTACCATGACTTAAATAAGGGAAATACATTTAAACGTAAACATTATATTGGTGCCTAAAAAACAACGAATTATGTCGAATGCCTTTCAGTCAGATTTGTATTGAAAAATTATGAGAATTTACATTGCATTTTTGCTGAGGGGAAACAAATGTCCGCACAGCTGTACTAAAAAACATAGTTCTGTAGTTTATTTTTTTTTTAAGTACCCAAAAGAAGAACATTGTTTTGATTTTTTTTTTTTGTTTGTTTGTTTGCTGTTGATTTTTCAAGGTGCAATATATTTATTTGGTCTCTCAAAAATACAATGCATTATGTAGTATTGTATGCATTTAAGAACAGATATTATTTGTAAGCAATGACAAAAATATATCGGTCCCCAAAAATCTACTGTGAGCATTTTAATAACCTACCCAAATCATGTCTAAAAACAAAGCAAATCATATTTTTTACTAATCAAATATAAGCTGATAACATTCCATGTTTAAGTTCTGAACAGTTCAGAATACAACATTATTTATTACGGGCCTATCTATTTATTACACTAGATAAAAATAAAGATGTGACAATATAATACATACCTTATATAGCAGAAAGCAATACAGTGTGTCTTGGTGTTTATGTACATTCAGCAAACATTTTCCTCACAAGGTATATTTGGAATTTTACAAGACAAAGACAAAATCTATAGATTTTTTGCCGATGCTGTAGCTGAAGTGAGGCGACTGGTCCAGTATTAGAGGCTTGTTGTGTGATCTCTTGCTCAATTAACAGTTCGAAAGCTTCACACTGCATATAATAACTAGCCTAATCCAATCACTCTTAACACATTGAGCCCACTACTACCTCAGCTCTCTTCATATTAAAATGGTCAGTTCCTTGTGAATGATATTAAAATGACAACTTTTGCTCACTATAGACATCACCCAAAGAAATGCTGGGTTTCAACATCTATACCTAAATTAATCTTTTAGTTGACTTCATTGATTGTTTTCAGAAAGATTCATCTAGATAAATCATATGGATCACAGCCTTGAAACAAAACATTCATCTGTCTATTCACTGTCAAACCATTAATCCTATGTAGAGTCACAGGGGGGCCTAGAGCCTATGCCAGACAGTTAAAGGCACAAGGCTGGGGACACATGCCCTCACACGAAAGGAAATGCAAGGATCCAAAGACATCACAATAATTTTTGTAGCCAAAAGAACCACTTCAGTATTCAAAATGTAATGGATCTACCCTAACAGTATTCACTTTGAAATTTCCACCACAAGATCTCAAAACTAAGGCAAAGGATTTTACTTCATTAGGTGATTAAATGTGGATGCTGTCTTTTGCTGGTAATTAATCACAGTTTTAAGTCCATCCTTTTTTCCTGGAGATGGATGGAGAATATTCATCTATCCCCCAAATGCTTACCCTGGACAGGGTCATATGGGTCTGGAGCCTATTCCAGGCACATTGGGCACACCCTGAACAGGGTTCCAATCCATTGCAGGGCAGAGTCACACATGCACTATAAACAATTTAGGAATACCAATCTGCCTGGACTGCAGGTAAAATCAGCAAAGCATAAGGAGAATGTGCAAATGCCACACACACAGAGGAGAGATGAGATTTAAGCCCCTCTCCCTGGAAGCGCAAGGCAACAGTGCTAACAACTAAGTCACTACACCCCCTTTGCAGTTTAAAGTCAAAAAATAAATTAAAATCATTCAAAAAGACCTGCATGTTCTATAAAATACATAAGGCTGCTTTAAAACTTGAATGAGGTATGCTTTGTCTAAACCAGGGGTGTCTGCAAAGGGCCAGTGTGGGTGCAAGTTTTCATTCCAATCAAGCAGGAGTCACACCTGATTCCATCTATTTAATCAGTTGAGCTTGGCTTTCAATGGACTCAGATGTGGCTCCTGCTTGGTTGGAATGAAAACCTGCATCAACACAGGCCCTTTGCAGATAAGATTGGACACCCCTGGTCTAAACCTACAGTAATCCCTTTTTTCTCAGCCTCCAGTTCTTCATTGCTTGCATCAATTGTATTCACCTTAAGTTATCTAACCAGTAAGACACCACTAATCCAAAGCATGAGTTGGAAACATGTTCTGTAGCCTGGGGGGTGTTCTAGAAAGTAGGTTTAATATATCCTATAGTTAAAACTGAATTGTGATCAGAGAAAACAGTAAACCTCACTTCAAGATTTGTTGATTCACTGAATCTCCTCGCATGTCCCCAATCAGAACTTAGGTTTTACTATAGGATTTGTTAAACCTGCACTCTGGAACAGGCTCCTGGTTAAAAGATGCGTTGTGATCGATTGTTGTGTTTTCAGATCTCAGCTAAATCTATAACAGCAAACACAACCATAAGCGTGCATGCAGGTCATTTCTGTTTTGCTGAGGGGAAACAAAACATTTTGTATATTTCATAGAGGTGTTCATTATAAGTTGCCTCTGCAGACACTGACAATGGACATTTGTTGGTGATAAAAAGGTTTATGTTTTTTTTTCAACAATATATAAATAAAGAAATAAATATCCTCTACTGTTTTCTGATTGGATTATAGGGAGACAAACGAGCTGTACATCCCTGGTGAAGAATGGCCAAAGAAATTGAAATGACAGACCCCAGTATAATGTGAAACCACCAGGTAAATTACACACAATTTATTAAAATCAAAGCCTAATTCATGTACCCTTTTATAAGGTGGTTTTAAAAGCATGGCTAGGTAAATGGTTCTGTATTATACTGTTAAATGTATAAATTGCAGTAGGCTATTTGTTGCAATCATGCAAGTTTGGCTTTGTGTGTGAAAATAAATAAAACATTGTTAAATGCAACACTGCCTTACTCTGTATAATACATTAAATGGAAAAAATAAATCCAAATTTTTCAACTTGATTTTCCTGTGGATAAATATACCAGAGCCCTGTGATGGTCTGGCATTCCATCTACAATATGGTGTTGCCCTGCCATGTACTTTCTAGGATCAGCTGGCATACTATTGGATATGCAGTTGGACGATGGATAAAAACAGACTGTCAGAGGTTGGAACTAGGAATTCTGGGACAGTCTCCCATCTAATCTTCTGATATATCTAACTAAGATCATAGAGAGCAACAACACAGGTAGTATGTCCCCTTATTGTATAATAACACACACAAGTGAAACCTTTCTCTCCAGAAATGCCCTCTGTTGTCAGCGTGGTCCCCCTTCCTCTGTCAGGGCTTCAGCTCATCCAATGAAATAAATTGGATGTAGAAACAGGTTACAAGTTCAAGTTCAAAAGGCAAGGTACTTAACTGAAATTGCTTCTTTACATTTGAAACTGTATATTAGTAAAATTGGTGAATAACTATACAGAACCACAAAAAGATATTCCAAAAGATAAACAATAATAATTATGACATTTAATGGCCTTGAAAAGAAAATCTAACCATTAATAAAACTGAGTGTCTGATAAAATCCTCTCTTCCAATCTTGACCACCAGTGTTATCTTAATCCAGCCAGTTACTTAGAGGCCCCTTAACAAAATAAATGTCTAATAATGTCACTCCAATGAATAATTAATTGCACTTAATTGATGCACAAAATAAAATCCATTTTCATTAGATTAGAGGATTCCTCAGAATGCAGAATGTCTCCTGCATTTACTAATCTCCTTATTATCTCCCTGTCTCCATCAGACACGTAGGTGGGGGAGCGGCGAGACAGCTTTCTCATTCCCTAAAATTTAACCTTCTTTCCAAAAGCTGGTGACATGGTTGATGTGATGATTTTACTCCAACTGCTGTTTCTTCTGAATTTTCTGCAACTGATCTGCTGAGCTTTTTCCGAGTGTGAAAACAGTTCCCAGGGAAGAGAATGACCACATGTACAGGATCATGTAAGAGATCAGAGGTCAGATTTTGGGCACAATGGGGACTGTAGTGGTTAATGCTAAGGACATGTGATCTGAATGGGTCTGGTTTTTAGACCCAGGAGACAGCGTGCTGTCATGCTTGAAAACAATATACTTAACCTGAATGATTAATGTTTAATATCCAGTTGTATAAACAGGTAAAAATTACAGTTCACTTTGGATAAGTGTTTCAAATAAGCCTGGGCTGAAACTTTTACCCAATTTTGATCCTTATGAAAGCTTGATACATGCACCCCAGCCTGCTCAAGTAATTAAATGTTGATAATGTAGCGGTTAAGGATTTGAATGTAAGTTTGGCCCTAGTGTAATATTTATAAGAAAAAGTTATTTAAAGCAAGGTTAAGTTCTTCAGCTGTTTAGCATCACTTTGGGAATTCAGTATTTTGAAATTTCATGCTGGAGTGTAAAGTCACGTATTATTTAGACGTTACAATACAATGTCACTTCATAATTTTAAACCTACTTTAAAGAAAATCAATGTGCCCAATGAAAATAAAACACATGAAAAACAACAGGATCATTCTTAAAATCATTAAAGGTATATGTGACGTTATGATAATTAAAATGGGTGGATTACAGAAGGGAGGTAAGGACACAGAATTGTAAAATGACAGTATCCAGTTCAAGTCCTATAAGGAAACGTCCACCCAATAATAAATCATTTAATTATCCGGCTTTAAGAAATCGCAAGGAATCTTTTGGATAATTTGATTAACGTGTCATATAAGTAATAAATCGTAATAATATCATAGAGCGGAACAGCTGAGTTGGAAGGTCATCCCATCTACCCTCATACCCGAAGGAGACCGCGGACCACCCTGTAGCGAAATCGTCTTTGGCGTTCACTCAGTTTCCCCATGGCACAAAAATACAACCTCCTGCATGTTGCACGGAATTCACGAAACCAGGGAGACATTAGCGCCACGCTCCGAAGATGCATCAAAGCTACATTTGCAGACAGCATAGCCAATAAAATCTTAATGAAGGGTTTCACCGGCATTCTAGCAAAAAGCAGGAACCGTTGCCTCCTTGGATGTCTGCCCGAGTTTCCATGGTATTTCTATGTTTCCTTGGATAAGGGACACCTTTTGGAATTATAAACCTCGTGAATGTGTGTATGTGAGTGTGTGTGTGAGGTGGAAATTCTGTAATTCACAGAGGTCGGTTACATTCCAATACCTTGGTGTGATAGAAATTCATCATTAGTCATTTTATAGACTTTCAACGGAGTACTTAATGTAGGGATAAGACACTCAATAAAGTTTTACGTTAACACCTAACATTTACATTAAGGACACTCATAATTAACTATAGTTAACACAGGTGATAAAATATTGCCGTCTGGTAGTATTTTATTAATGTGATTTTTAACTTTATTTACATTACAGAAAATACATATTTCGAAACTGAAACTACTACTTATATACAGTTTATATTACTATGAAAATATTATGCACATTGTATACTGCTATGTCTGAGACCTGAAACATACATTTTCTTTCGTATCACTGCAAGGGCTATTCCTTCTTGTAGTATACAGAGAAACGTTGCTATGTTTTAATTTATGGTCATACACATTAATCAGTGCACATGAAACGGTAAAACTTTACCTAGTTCAGATTCCTCCAGCTAATCTTACCGCCTGTTTAAAAGGTGTTTTACCTATTAGCTAGCTAACTGCTGCCTATCACCGTAAAACAGGTCAAAGCTGAAAATAAGTATGCAATCCCATGCTTACCATCTTTTAATTGGCACAAATTTCTTGACCAAGAAAGAAATGTCTTAAGTATATCAAACCAAATTTAAAGCAGCGATTGAGTAGTTCAATGAAAGCCGAATTAGACTTCAACGCAAACAAGGATTATGTAACATCCGTAAAACGTCGGTAATAAAACGCGTTTGATCGCATAAAGGGTGAATTCATTATTAGATGTTATGGACAAGATATTAAACTGGTGAAAGGCAGACTGAAAATTCCTAAACTTCCTATTGGTATGACCACCCATCCATTCTCATTCACCGTGAACACATGCAATGAGATTGTCTATGTAGTGAACGTCATGCTGGTTTTCACTCCAACTTGTTTTCCTGGATTCGGAAGTGCAGGTAACCCTAATTAACCCAAAGCTTTAATGTGGTTCTCTGTTCTTTAATACCGCTGGAAGTTATGGGAAGCAAACTGAAACACACACAGACAGACACACACGCCGAAATGTTCAAGATAACTTCTATGCTGAAAATTTGTCACATAGCGCCATCTGCAGGGAATAATCATAGTTGACCGGGGGCTCAAAGAGCGATATTAGAATATTCCACATTTCAGTGAAGTATTTTAGACGTGAGACTGAAACGCTCATGCGGATTTCAGAAAACGTTGAAGAATACCGGCAATGGAACAGGAGGTTTGTGTATGTTGGTTTTAACGTCATTTAGAGGCTCCGCACACATACAATCTCATATTTACCATATACAAGACTCTTTAGCAATCATAGTTTATTGCCATGAGTAGATATGTGGTCCACCACATGGTACATTAAAAGGATGACTAGGTCATATTCATAGACGCAAAAGATGGAAAGATCTAGACACACATCAAAACACAGATGAAGGGAAAAACAGAGTCCACAGGCAACCTAAATACACCCATAGGTCCACTTTTTTTTCTCAGTATCAAGAAAATGGATTCCATTATGAACACAGGAACTGAAAGTTCTATCCAGTCTTGGCCCATGCACTAAGGAATATATATATATTTAATATCTCCTGTAATTCATCAGGAGATATTAAACTTCTGAAATTATTTGTGCTCATGCTTTTTAATTCAGGATGAAGGTTCCGCAGGGTCACATAAACCATTAACAACCTCAACAACATAAAAGGGCCTAATTAGTGCCACAATCATAAAATGCCTAGCTGCTTGACTAGATTAAAAACAGCACATTTCAAGGGTAGCTATGAACATGCGTCTGTCAATATTCAGCTACAAGTACACAGGTTGACACCACACCATGCATATCTTTAAATAAAACATTACAAGATGAGTGACTGAGTCCCCCTTTCAGAGCTTCCGCAGGACTTCTTTGGCCAGTTTCTTGCTGTACTTGTTGATCTTGTGGTGTCCTGGCATCCAGCCCAGGAGAAAGCGGTGGAAATCAGTCCAGGCAAAGGCAAACATCTCACGCCACTCAGACTCTAGCCCAGCAACATCTACACTGTGTCCCAGTGCGGCCCTCAGCTCCACAAAGTAGTAATCCAGCATTGGGGGCACATGCTGGTCACACTCACTCTCATCGAAACAGCTGCCTAGGAAATAAACCACATCTTTCATCCCGCAACCCCCACCGACATACTGGAAGTCCACTGCAGCCACATCCGTCCCAGCCCCTGAGAAACAGAAATTAGCCAGCTTTGCATCACCATGGACGATAGTCTTGAACTGGCAGTTGGCTAGGACCCTGTCAATCTTCCCCGCGGCTGCTTTTATCTCTCCATCGCCCATGGCCTCTAGCTCTTCTGGTCGGGTTTCCAGATGCCAGTAGGTCCCAGTTGGCCACAGTCCCTTCGGGTCCACGCCTAGAAAGTGAGCATGGAAGCAGGCAAGCCAGCATAGGCATGCCTTCGCTTCAGAGTCTGTGACCCTAGTCCGCCTTTGGTCAAACCCAGCCACATCCAGGTCCTCCAAGACGATCAGAAGCTCATCGCCGTACGACCTAGCCGCAAGGCAGGCAGGCACCCGGCAATCTTTTCCAGTGGAGTAATGCTGGTACCAGTGAGTCTCCACTTGATACGACTTAGCCTTGCGTAGATGAGACAGTTTGCTGTTCCAGCCCCCAGAGTGAGCTGAGTCCTGAGGAAATACTACATGCTTAACGACTACGGAGGGCCGGTCGGTACCCTGCAGGTAAACCCTGACGATCTCTCCGTAGCCACTCCATAGCGTCTGGATTTTTCTGCCAACGCGCAACGCCTCAGCTCCTGTAGCTTGCAAAATTAGGTCCTGATATTCTGGTTTCATTTTTTCGGTCATGTGTGTTCATCCAGTGCAAAATAATTCGTAAAAACATTAAATTTCTTAGGCAACTCCCAACATTTCGCAATCATTTGCAAACCATCGATTGATTTTTGGTATGCAGAACAACAATTTAACAATAACACGACTTATATTTGTCAAAATTGAAACAATATTAGTATGGCAAAATACGATTGGAGTCTCCCTCAACCGTAGCTATTTACCGGTTATACATTCATGTTGACCTTTTCAATCGTTTTCAGCTGTAGACTACTGAATTGAAAGAAAATGTTCCTCACTATTCACAATCGCAGTATTTTCTTAATGTCACATTAATGAAAATGATATTTTTGCACGTTTACCTTAGAATTTTTTTCCACTTAGGATAGAAAACCGCCATAACTGACCTTTATTTGCTTCCTAGGGACCAATAATTTGAAACACACTTCCGTCTGCCAACCTGCATGGTATCCTGGGAAATGATGTTTTGATTTCCTGTCTTATTTCGTACTTTAACTGCTTGCTCATTGAGTTAAAGTTAATTTATTTTTTTGTAAATCAGTACATCTTATTTTTGAGCTTTTTTTTCCTGGGGTGTGCTTTTCGGCAATCCGGCTTTAATAGATCCCCCTATCTATCTGCTGGCCTATTGTGTCCTCCCTCCCCATCACTTGTCCATCCTGACTTTCAGTTATCTAAGCCACAAAACCTGCTTTTCAGTCCTGATCACCTGACTGCATCCTCCAATAACCTGTTGTCTCTTTGACTGTTCTAAAACATTGTTGATTCATATTTGTATTAATGAACTTGTCCTGCCCGGTGCTGGCCAGAGGAGGATGGGCTTCCCCCTTGAGTATGGTTCCTCCAAAAGTTTCTTCCTCCTGAGGGAGTTTTTCCTTGCCACTGTCATTCTTGGCTTTACTCTTTGAGGACCTTGGACCCAGGACTCTGTATAAAAAATTTTTATTGAACTGAATTTTCAAAGCAATTTACAATTTAGAGTCTTTACATTGAAAAATGAATACACATTTAAAAAAACTCAGAAGGCCAATATCTAGGTAAATTGGAAGATACTTGAGGTGTCATGGTGGCTCAGTGGTCAGAGAGCTGTGTGTGGAGTTAGCCTGCAGAACATGCAATCTCTGGGTAATTTGGTGTCCTCCCACAGTGCAAACACACACATATTTAGGCTAGTTTGTGTCTCTAAATTGCCTGTCCAGTGTGTGTGTAATTCTGGCATGAAAGCATTTAATTGAACATGAAAACCTTGAAAAGGGTACCACCTTGTGGCAAAGAATGAGAATTGGCGTTTTGAGCACAAATGAAAATTTTGTACTATGAGAAAGACAAAGTTAAATAACTGCAGATACATTAATTTGAAGACGTGCTATTAAAAATTGCATTAAGCCAAAGTAAACTATTTAAACATGCAGTCTGAAAAAGTTGTGTCGTCCAACCATTACGAGTATTGTACGTTTGTAGAAAAACGATATATCATTTTGCTTCGTTGAAGAGCATTACTGTCATTGCGCCATTAAATGCCGATCAAAGATGAACGGGTAGAGATGATCGCTAGGAATTCGGCGAATGTCTCAATCATGCCTACCTTTGAAAAATTAGTTTTCACAACTCATAATGTAATTTTAATCACAACACTAGGAAAAAACAATGGAAAATAATTTCATTCTCTATACACTCTCTGGACACTTCGTTAGGGACCCCTGTTCATTGGTACAAACAATCTGCTCCTCCAAACAACAGATCATGTGCTTACTAATGTAAGTGATTTTGGATGTGGTGTGATTGTAGCTGGTGTTTCTATGGTTGACATTTCTTTAGCTTCCTCCCCATCCATCCAGAGTTCCCTGCCTGTTCATGAGCCGCCAGACTCAACGTTATGGCAGTCACTCCTATACCCTTCCTACCACTGGTGCCCTCACAAAGCTTCTGCATCCCTCTTCCTCTGAGCAGTTTAATGGTCACCAGCTGCACTCTTTGCCAGCAGCTCAGAGTGACTCAGTCTCTCTCTATCCTCTGCCCTTCTTTTTTGAGATCATCATTCTGTTCTACATGGACCCGGGTCTTAATCTCCTCCAACCATACTTTTACAGCTGTATTGGAGCTGTCTGCCCAAAGTTCTCTACTGTCTTCTGTTCAGTTCCAATCGATTGTTGCTCACTTCTTCCTTTCCTCTGCCCCATGATCTTTTCTGACCAACACCATATCTTCAATGGCAACCAAAGGTTTCCTCAACACCTCTGACACATCCTTAACAACCTGGTTCTGTTGTGTGCTTTGTATCAGCCCTGAGAAAATGCAGTTCTTGCAGTCTGCAGGTGGCTTACATTGGCAGTGCTGCAAATATTGCATATCAGGTGATATACTGTTGGACAAAAATGCACAAATCAGCATATCATAGTCTGAGCAGTCCAACTGATACAATAAGTCACACTACAGACAATTAACCAGGTTACAATAATTTTCTCACACATTTATTGACAAACGGGGGGATGTCTGCCTATCTTTGCTTCTCAAAGACTCAGCCTTTTGGGGATACTGCTTTTGTACCAAGTCATGATTACAATCACCTGTTGACATCACCTGTTTGAAATCACATCATTATTAATTTTTTTTTATCTCATGACTAGCCCTAAATTGTCCCCGTCCTAACTTTTTGTGGAATGTGTTGCAGGCCTGAAATGCAGGAATGGATGTATATTAACAAATGAAATGAAGTTGACCAGACAAAACATG